>JAZHYW010058200.1:0-82321 GCA_037355805.1 Ixodes ricinus
AAACTGGACGCTGCGTTAGTTAAAGACTTAGGGAGCACCATGCGTTTCTTCGAGCGACTCCGACGAATCACCTGGCGGTCCACTCTGATAGGTGGGCACGTATAAAGAACAGAGGGCGAGAGAGATCTTGGAGGCCTTTCAGATAGCTTCTCGGGGAGAGGGATGCATAAGCCAACCCTCCCTTGCATTGACTGAGGGCGAGTTGGCGTTTCCTAAGACAGCGACACGTGTCAACACGTAAACATCGTGATTTTACAGTTTTAAGATATGTAGTTTGACAACAAGGAGCTGCAGTGCGCATGAGCGATCTGGGGGTAGGGGCGGGATGCTTTTTGTGTTTTCCGAGGTCCCAATAAAACCTATCAGTTGCGAGTGAGCGCTCGTCCGTCGTTTGTGTTTCTTACTCTGTCCTCGTCTTTTGTGCGCTTTCAAAACCAAGATTAATAACTATAGCCCAACTTTCCACCCTTTTACGTTATACTCGGTGTTTTTGTGTTCACGAAACAAGAGCACCGCGACTCCATATCTTTGTGGTAAGCTACACACGCACCTATACGAGGTGTGATCAAAAGAGTTTCGGGACTGATTTTGTGCCGTAAAAAGAGAGGGCAGCACGATAATGCTCGCGCAGTCGAAGGTAGGGACATGCAGCAGTCGAAGGAAGTGGTATAACATAACCTTCGTGTCTTGTTATACCACAGGGCGTCGCTCTGCGAACATGTGGAGCTGCGCTGCACGAGTTTTTGTGACCACGTGCACGGGCACATGGGAGATTTCACCATAGACTGCAAACCAGAGCGAGAGCGAATATCAATTCTGCGTCAGACTCGGTAAATATAAAAACAGAAACCTTTGAAACGATTCAGCATGGCTCGTGTCAAAAAGCAGCGACATTTTGCGAAGTGTTTTCAGGGGCACTCGCGCTTCAGGAACGGCAGAACGTCGCTGGAAGACGAAGAGCGGTGGCGTGACTTTATTCGACCTCTCATTGACTTCAGTGACGTTCTGCCATTCTTGAGGCGCCAGTGTCACTGAAAACACCTCGCACATCTCACTGCTTTCCGACATAAGCCTCTCTAAATCACTTCAGAGGTCTCCGTTTTAGATTTGCCGAGTTTTGACGTAATAATTGATGTTCGCTCTCGCTTTGGTTCGCAGTCTATGGAGAGACCGCCATTTTGCTCGTTTATGTGGTCACAGAAACTCGTGTAGCGCAGCTCCAAATGTTCACAGAGTGACGCCCCTTGGTATAACGACTCACGACGGTCCTTTCCTCCGACTGGTGCGCGCGCATTACTGTGCTGCCCTCTCTTTTTACGCGACAAAATCAGTCCCGGAACATTTTGTTCACACCTCTCAGATCATTCCAATAATCGCCTTCTACCAATACCCCTAGAAGACAAGTATCAATGTCTGTTAACACAGAATGTGTTTTACCAGGCGAATTGCTAGAAAACCTCGATACGTTTCGAGCCAAATATAAAGTATATAAGCCCAAGGGGCCCATTTGCTTACCTTGACGTCAGGCTGTCACGTGACATCATGACGCCATGTTACATCCCTTACATCACATGACATCATGACGTGATGTGCCACCATGATAAAATGTGACAGGATGACGTTAAGCAACACCGTGACGTCATATGACGCCGTGAAGTCACGTGACATCGTGACGTTAACCTGAAACTGACGTAATGAGAAGCAGTGACGTCACGTGACGTCATGTTGTGACGTCTTGTGACGTCAGAGTCATGTGACCTCATGGCGTCAACGCGACGTCTCACATACGCATAGCATGTGCCCCGCTCATTCTCAACAGATTCTGTGCTCCCCAGTCTCTGTCAGCATGTTAAGCCAGTGTAAATCATTATTATTATTATTGTTAATAATATTATTAAGAATAACAATAAGTAGAAAAGTTATCATGGTTCGAAAGGCCGTTTTACCGCTGTGAAATATTTGCTTCGGCTCTCTACGGCTCCGTCGAGTTGAGGTTCCTGGCGGCATTCTTCTATCTACACAAGATGGGGAGATCGTCTGGGGCGACTACTCAGTCCACTGCAAGATCAGCTGCTATTATGCCGATGGTCGGTCTCATCCTGGCGAGACCACTTGCGGACTAAAGCACAGACGGCTCTCCATCGAATTCCTCTTGAACCAGACTTCTACGCACCATCATCGGCGCCTTCGTCAATGTATGTGTTGTGGTTCCTTTATGTGTAGAGTTGTGTGCCTTCAAATTTCTTCCGGTGAGTCCGTACCAGTGACGGATCCAGGGGGAAGGGGGGGGGGGGGGGCGACGGGGCGACCGCCCACCCCCAAACGAAGTCGACCCCCATCCCCCCTCTCGGAGGAAAATTGACATGGGTGGACCCGCCGGTGCACAAGAAAGAATGGGAGAATAGTATCTGGATCCGCCCCTGGTCCGTACTTTCATAATCTGGCCTTTGCATCTTCTTCCTCCTCGCTGTGTCTTGTCAACCGGGTCTTCCGGTCTTCATCATGTACCCCGCTCCTGCCTGCGTGGCGAAAAAGCTACGAAGGTCGATCGGATGACGTCTAAACGACGATTACCATCTATAGCCAGTTGATCAACTGCTTATAGACACCAATCGCCATTTGGCGATATTACATACTTCAAATGGCGTTAACCATTTTTATAAGGGTTACGTCGAAATTTCGCTACTGTGAGTATAGCATTACTTCATATATTCAATGAAATTCTATGAACAGGGGTTATTCCTGATGGCCTGAAAAGCGCTATGATCAGACCAGTCTACAAGGGTGGAAAGCGTAATTATAGTTGAAAGTTATAGGCCGATTTTTATTCTCCCAGGTTTAGCACTGATTCTGGAAAAATACATCCTGAAGAACAATGACGTCCTTTCTTGATAGGTTTGATCTTTTGTCTTTGTTTCAGTATGGGTTTATCGCGGGCATGGCTCCGATTCTTTACTTGAATGACTTGTGAACACGTTGAATTTCTCTTTGGAGAACAACAAATTTGCATGCGCACTGTTCTTAGATGTGGCAAAAGCGTATGACTCTTACCTCGCATAAGATATTGTTGACGAAAATATTCGACTACGGTTTTCGAGACCCCTTTTTCCGGTTAATTCAATCTTTTTTATCAAATCGTACGCAACAAGTTTTCATTTGTAATACCCGAAGCGTGGCAGTGGATTTGAAGGCCGGAGATACTCAGGGTTCTGTGTTGTCGCTACTTTTATTTAATCTGTATGTAAATGATATGGCGAAAATATGTTCTAGATGTGACTTATATACCCTATTAGTGCTACATCGCATAAACTTGCACAGCGCAGTGATTTCTTTGCAATCTACGGCTACCGCATGTATTGAGCTGGTTTATGCCAGTCTCATCAAAAATAACACAATGGAAACAAACTTTGTATGTTTCAGTAATTCTTTGAAACATAAATGTCTGGATATTCCACTTATGCTTCATTCGTCGCATTGTGGTGATTGTTGTTGTACACCCATTGAGTATGTTAATGTAATCAAATACTAAAGTATGCTTTCTGATAGTGATCTAGCTTGTAATTCCCACCTTACGTACATTGCTAAACAACTGCGTAGTGCATCCTGCCTTCTGTATTCCACGAAAACGTTTCCGCCTCTCTCTGTACGGAGAATGGTTGCCAATGCTTTGGCATATTGTGTACCGCGTTATAGAATAACTGTACATGCACATTGTTTTCAAATGTGGCAAACTAGAATTGACAATATACAGGGTGTCCCAAAAGAAAATTTACAGGGTTTTTTAACCGCCAAAAATAAACTAGGCATCGCCGAACGCTCATTTTCCGCCCAAAGGTAGCGCTAGAGGTCAGAAGTCAGATGCCAAGGTTTCAGCCCGATCCGATATCTTGATCAAAAGTTATAAGTGATTTTCTGAAAATTTCAAGGGGAAAATGGCGGCCGACGGAGTTTTCGAATACATGGGGTTCTATAACACCAGAAATCGAAAACGGGCAAAAATGGGCTCCATTTTCCCATTGAAATTTTCAGAAAATCAATTATAATTTTTAATTACGATGTCGGATCGGGTTGAAACTTTGGCGTCTGGTTGTGACCTCTAGCGCTAGCTTTTGGTCGGAAAATGAGCGTTCGGCGATGCCTAGTTTATTTTTGCGGTTAAAAACCCTGTAAATTGTTTTTTGTGACACCCTGTATACTAAAATGAATTTTACGTGGAGTTCCGTACACCACCGATAATGCACCGAACGAGGGTTCTTCTACCCTTCTTGAAATATGTGTGATAACGAAATACTATTGAGTTAGCTTTTTTTAAAACAGATCGCATGGTTTAGCGCTAGCGCTCGCTAAAAAACGGCGGGAGTTTTTCAGTACCTCGAATGTATACCAAATATGAAAAAAGAATGCGGCCCCTCTATGTTCCTGACATTTTTAATATACTACCGGAGTCGTTTCCTGGGCTGGACTCCAAAACGACAGATGAAAGAAAGCTTGCAAACATTGCTCTAAACCTCTTTTTTTTTAATGAACTCTTACTGACCTACTTCTGCTATGAATGTTTGTTCGGTATATATTTTTGCATCTGACCTGTGTCGTGCGTACAGCTGTTACAGCAAGTTTTCAGCTACGCTAAGTTGTGCTATGCCTACTAGTACTTTCTGTCAGCAAGACAACCGAGCTTTTACTTTCGCAATTAAATTTCACTATATTACCGTTTGTAACATCGTAGTCTTTTTTACGTTCTCTATTTTGATGCTTTTTGGGTACTTGTGTTGCTTTCTCTTTCTCTCTGGTGTGTTGTGTGCGGTGCGCATGTTTCTCTTGTGTAACTTAGATATTTTGTGCGGCTTCTTCATTTTCCAAACCCACTGTTCATTGTCAATGTCATCACTATCTGTCATCACATTGTGCCATTACTTAATGCAATGGCGGGGTACAAGTCCCACAAGCCATTAGAGGCTTTCACGGACCCGGAAAACCTTTTCGACTCTTAACATGTGTCAATAAATCATCATCATCAGCAGCAGCAGCAGCATTATCATCATCACCATCATCATTAATTTATTTCTTTATTTTATTTTTTTGCAGTTGAGGAAGCGAGGGTAGATGTGGACGACATCATGGAATTCATCAAAGCGGTAAGATAACTAGTCTAGAAAAATACACGTGCTATCATAATTTGAGCAGATGCATTCTAGTGGCATAAATATTTTTTTCTTTAGAATTAAAATAAGAAAATATTTTGCTAAGACAGTTTTACGCTGGTTCAAAACATATGTAACGGTTGCGTTCCCAGCTAAAGCTACAGAAACGACCATAACACTACAATCGCGACTCGTGATTGCTTCGCGAAGTTACCCCATGCATCGTTTGCCACGCCGCATACGGCAAACACTTGTCCCGGTGGTGACTCTGTCATTGTCGTCGATTTGGTTGCTGCGAACCTGCTTCCGTGGTTATTTTATCGTGTTGGTGCCAATAATTGTCGCATACATTGAAGAGACGGTCACCTATTCTTAATTATATTTATTCATTTATTTATTTAGTAACACTATCAATCATTCAAGATCCAAACAGGTGTGGGGATATGTGCACAAGACACACAAAAATATCTACTATACATCTATCTCTCCATCGGGTTACAAGTTGCATCACAATGCCCGTCAAAAAGTATACAACAAGTGCAGGGGATCAACGAGTTCGCCAGGCGCGCATGGTGGTAACAGTGCGCATTTAATGTGGTGTAGTGAGGCTCTCCACAAACGACTTGACAGACTCCTGTAGCTTGTTCCACTCCTCTATTGCACGCGGAAATAAAGAGTACTTAAATGCATTATTGTTACTTTAATAAGGTCCAACTGCCTTTTCGTGATTTGTTCTACAAGACAGATGAAAGGAAGATTGCTTTCTGTAACCTTGAATCTTAATGGGTTATTCTATGATTAAATTTAAAAAAACTATTTAAAACATTTCTCATCAAGTTTTTATTTCGCGTTTTCACCCAGCCTAAGTAAGTGCGCAGATTTAACGTTGCAAACATTACTCCTACAGCGACTGAACGATTAGACGGTCGCACTCATCCCCATCGAGGTTAGGTTTAAGTGTCTTTTATTTGCACGTTTAGTACTGTGACGTCATACTCCAGGAGTGGCATATTCAACACTTTGGTGCCTTTACCTTATCAGAAACTTACAATGGGAAATTGTGGATACTCGACTCGTTCGCGGAAAGACGGAGGGGCACCACTACGACAGATGGCGTTAGCTTGAGAGACAACAACTTGCTGCGTAAGAAGTCCTTCTATTCGGGCGGTGTGCCAAGCATGGCCAATAATCTGTCGTATTGGGGTGAAAGGTAAGGCAAGACAAATATACCTCCACTGAATACAAGCACCCCAAAGTCTCCAGGTTATTGATGGAGATGAATGGATGCATACAGACGAACCTTTTAAATCGTGCGGCTTCTTGCGCCACCTAGTGAGTATCACCGCATCTGGTAGAGCCATCTCTTGGCCTGGTGTCCGGAGCAAAATCCTGTCTCCTCCGGGGCCTTTGGATTTTCATTTTTATTTATACACTGCAAACTTCCTTTTGGAGGTAGTGGCAGAAGGAGTTACAAACTAGTTCATGCGCAAGAACTTATTACATAGACGAAGTACATGTTACGAACTCAACAAGAATACGCTTGGAAATGCAACAATAAAAGCAAAACAGTGCAATAAAAACGCAAAAATATTAACTTTTCACGAACAACTCTCTAGTACACTTAAAAAGATCTCAGCTGATGACGAATTAACATGAACTTGAGTAAGGCTATTCCACTCTTCAGTACTTCGTGGGAAAAAAATTTCTAATAATTACAATGACAAAGCTAGACAACCCACACCCAGTTTACGCGTAGCACAAACCACTCGGGGAGTTAAACACCTTGACGTGTCAATGTTAAAATCACCTCTTAGCAAGAAGTATAAGTATTTAAGCCTTTCCTCTGCGACGCCGAGTGGATAAAAACTCAATCTGAGCCTTCCCATAGAGTGGCGTAACAAATTCGTTCCTTTTATACTGGTTGTATATGAATCGTAAAGCGAATCGCTGCACTTTTTCTAATTTGTCAATGTTTAATACCGTATAAGGGTCCCAAACCTGAGAGGAATATTCAAGGACAGGCCTAACAAGGGTTTTGTATGCAGTGAGTTTTCAAACGAGGAGTGCTTTAGATTGCGCTTTAAGTACCGAAGTTTACCGTATGCTTTACCAACAACAAAGTCAACATGAATTCCACTTCGAATCAGCCCAAAATATCACACCTAAATATTTGTACGTAGAGACACTTTACAAAGGGTGGTTGTTAATATGATAGGAGAAACTGGGTGGCGAAAGCTTTCCTAGAGAATGTCATTTGCACACACTCAAACATTGAGGGGCAATTGCCAAGTCATGCACCACTCAGACAGCCTTTCCAGAGCGCGCTTAAGTAATCATTGATCGTTAAGGTTTTTAACTTCGCTAAAGAAGAGGCAACCGTTGGCATAAAAGTGCATGTCAACGCCAACATACTTTGCAACGTAATTAACAAAGATGAGAAATAAAATTGGTTCCAAGACGTGGACCCTTGTGGGACACCTGACAAAACATCTGCTGGAACAGAACACCCTCCAGCCAGCTAGACGAAGAACCGACGAGCACTTAAGTCATCTTCAAGCCAAGAGGTGATCTTCGGGATATTTAGGATGCGCGCAAGTTTTAACGGAAGTTTAGGATCAGACATCCGGTTGAACGCTTTCGCGTAATCAATGAAGATAACGTAAACTCGCCCCTGTCGGTCCAGTACCTTAGTAATGTCATGTGTCGTTTCTATTAATTGCTACGCCATTAAGAGGCCGCGCCAAGAACCATGTTGGCCACGGAAAAAAAATGGTTTTCAGTTTTAAGAAGAAACAAAATTAGCGATATCTATGCAGGGTGACCAGCTTTCGCCCGTAATGAAGTACTTGATCTCACTTCCCACTCTATCATCCTCTGTTTCTCTGGCGGAGCGCCTCGACAGCGCGTGACAGGAAAGCGCGCAAGTCCACGTAATTTCGCAAACGATGTTCATTACGCGCAAAATCAAGACTCTCTGGATTTGACGACAGTCGTACTTCAGGTATTCACTCAGCTCAAGAACGCATCGTAAAACGATATCCCTAGCAGACAGAAAACAAAAACAGCTGTATTCAAACACTTCACGAGGGAAATACACCTGCACTCTGTGAAAATCCAATGACCATGGCGCAGATAGGTTTTGCGTAGTTCGAACGGCCGTACGCACCGCATTCTCGGTGCCTTTTCTCTTTGAACGGGCTCTTTTCAATAGTACATCGAGCAACAATGTCGGTCTCGCCATTGCTTGGACACGAAGCGCGTGATTGGATCCGAGTCATCGCCGAACGCTGACGTCACACTCGTGTCCAATACGTGCTCAGAGCACGTGATCAAGCAATGGCGGACACGCGTTGGCGCGAACCTTTTGAAAAGGGTCTATTGGAAGGGGTGGCTCGCGCCATCTACTGTCGGGGACTTCTCAATAGCACCCGTCGAGACAGCCGTCTCCGTTGCCTCGGCGAACCCGGCGTCTCGGTACGTCGGCGATGACCCTCTTCTTCCGAACAGGGACAGCGCGATGCGCCTGCTTTCGCTAGGACGCGAGACGCCCACACCGCCAGGGGAGGATTTGGCGCTGTAGGCGAGCTGTTTAATAAAAATGAGCGGAGTGGAATTTATGTTCCCTTATGAAGCACACGCAGTAACTTAGTTTTTGTGTTATATCTCCTACCGTAAAATATTAATGTAATGTAACTTTAGAGAACAAGAAGGTAACGAATGCATCTCATTCAAGCTGTAGCAATTCGGGTATAATACCAATCATGCAGCGATCCAGCAATTCAACGAATGGTACAGTTGTTTCGTCCAACAATCTCTTGTCCCGTTCTGTTTCTCTCTATAGATGCGATCATTTATCGAGTGTCTGTCGGGTATGATTTCCGTCATAAAGTATCTTTGTTTATAGTAAAAAAACAGCTTAACAAACTCCAGGCATGGCAAGTGCCTATCGTCTTCTTGTCGCACAGCAGCCGCCATCTTGAATTGTGGAACTTCCGGTATGCGGGAAAACACAGCTAACATCGTTTTGTTCTCGCCACACCGCAGGGAGAAGCTTAGGTTTTAACGTCGGCTGTCTATTCTTCATTCTTTTTCACTTTTCTATGTTCTTCGACGGCACTAATCAGGCTTTATTTCTGTTGCAGTTGAAGTTCTGTGACCCTAAAGAAGCCAGTGTTGCCGAGAAGAAAAAAGATGTAAGACACACCTTTGTTTTCTATTTCTTTTTTTACGAAAGTGTTACTGTTTCACCACAACGCTATCGAGAAGCCAGTACCGACTATACACCAACTCAATCCTTTGACGTCATGCCGCTGTGGTGGCACTGCTGTCGACACTGCGCATGCGCGTACGCCTCATAGCTAAAAAAAAAAAGTAATATTAAAAGATGCTTGCTTTTTTTTCTTTTTTTTTTACTTTTTTTCAGATGGAAAAGCTTCGCGACACCCTGGCAGATGCCTGGACGTACCTTAAATACGTAAGTGTAGTCTTATGTGTTTGAAATACGCTGCGACAGACACACCTTACGCGAATAGTCCACTCTAATTATGCTAGAATTGTCAACCGTTGAGGCGGTTTGCACAGGCTGTTTTGGCTAACTTGTGAATAATAAAAAACAAAATGTTGGAGCACGCCGCGCTTGTCGAAACGTACGACGCAGTATATTGTTCGCAGTCCTAATTGGGGAAGTTGATACACTTTATCGATGCGACAAACGCGCAAATTAACGCTGGCTAATTGGTTTACTTTATAAATAATAATTTGTGCGCCAACATTCGAATACAAAGTTGCAGAATGTGCTTAGAAACGTCGCGTCGTGTCGTTTCCATCATGGTAGCCTTTTGCGGGTCTAATGTTTTCGAGCTTTACCGAAAGTGCGCCAGTTTTAGAAAAATACCACGTGACTAACCGTTAGCGAACTGCAATGTAAGTGAAATTAGTCACGTGAGTTTTTTCTCTTAATCTCGCACGCTTTCGTTTAAGCTCGGAAAAAAAAAAACACGAAGGATATATAGTTTGACGAAAACGACACGATGGGATGTTTTCAATCACGCTCCACGACGTTTACATCTGAGGTTTTGCGTAAAAATTAATATTTAACAAATTGGTAATACTTTTGCGTTAATTAGCCAGTTTAAAACATTGGAAAAAATATAGGGTGTCTGCAACGCCGAAGCCTCACTCTAAAATCAGCCGTTAACATCGACCTCTGCACGTAGCAATTTGAACTCTTTGTCAAAGGTGTATTTCACACGGGGTTTAAACTTGCAAAATTGCACGGCGTGGCTCTCTTTTCTATAAAAACAGCAGGGCAAAAAAGCTTGCCAGGGTCACCAGCGGACGGCGACGCAGACGACCTAGTCAAGCGGCGGGGCGGGTTCTAGCTGCACGTATTGATAGATGGCGCTGCCTCCTTGTTCCGGTTTACTTAAAAACAAATATCGAGACTTTCCGCAACGACGCTCTTTCTGCCGACGCGATTTCGTCTGCGTGTCGTCTGTTTTCTTTCGCATGGTCGTTATGCAACCACTTTTTCTTTTTTAATAATGCGTTAGCATTAGTACTCACATGACAAGGAAAAGCTGACGGCGTCCGTCTGTGCACGAGACAGTGGAAAGGGAAGCGCGCCGCGTAGAGAGGAGAGTAGTGAAGGACAAAGGCGAGAGGGAGGTGACGTCACGGGGCGGAAGCCAATGCGCGCGCGGATGCTGGAGCGAGTCTGAACTTGCAGGTGTGCGGAGCGCGTATGCCTTGGTTTGTGCTACAAAGTGAAGTGTGAACCAAGTACTAGCGCTGGTCTAAGTAGGCGGCAAAAAAATTAAGGAAGATCCATTGGTGGATCCTTAGGAAATGCGTTAGCATGACACTCGGAAAACGCCACAGACGTCCCCTTTTGGGAAACGCTAACACTGACCCCGTAACGAAGCCAAAGAGATTCAGCAAATAAAAGAGCAAGCATAGAAAGAAAGCCAAAACAGAAAAATCAAGGGGTCAGCGTTAACGTTTCCCAAGGGTCATGCTAACGCATCTTCTAAAAGTCCGCCAATGGATCTTCCTTTAATTTTAATGCGAAAGCATTAACTGTCCCATGGAGCGATCCGACGTCATCAGCTTTTGAAGCCGCGCCAAACGGCACCTTCCCCTGACCCAATGGAGCGTAGCCTGTCGTCTGTAGCAGAAATCTGACGGATAGGCTCCCATTGGCTGGCGCGCTCTCGTAGTTTCAAAGAACGAGGCTCCTCTCTCGTGGCGTCTATAGTTCTAAGGAACGCTACCAGAGAAGCCCTCTCCGCCAAGTGACATTCAGGACGAAGTAACTCCAATGACATGGCGGCATTCCAACGGAACTTCACAAACTGCCAACAGGTGCAATCTTGAAATCTATTGATTCGTCTGAAAATCAGTTTTCTTGGTCTTTCTGCCGGCAGCCCAGAAACACTAGTCTGAGCTAGTGTTTCACGGCTGCCGGCACAACATAGACCACTTCTAAACAAAGAAGTGAGTGCAAACATTTCGTTTCCGCACCCCTTTAATAGACCCATTTTCCCCATTTTCAACATTGGGGCGCCATCTAGTAGCCGCTGCGCAAATTTTCTGAGTCCGTCAATGTCTGGGCACGTACTCCCAACCTGTGTCAGCGTTTGACGTGAACGCGGATTCAAACACACGCTTGGTGCCCAAGAAATGGCGACCGCGTCAATGTTCTTATATGGTCTTTTGAAAAGGGGTCTATTGCAAAGCAGCAACCTGCTCTGTTTTAACAATTTTATGCTCGGTACTGCGCTTCGTAATCCAACCTGAACCATTCCCGATCCATAACGCAATACATTAAATCTCTACGTTTCTTTGTTTTTTGTTGTCGTTTTAGGCAGAGAAAAAGCTGCCAGAGTACACCAAAACGCCTGAATACATACAAAAGGTAAGCAGATTGAAAAAAAATAGAACGACCATTGGTGACGTATGCGACTTCAAAGCGTCGCTGTGGACAAAGGTCGCGATTCGTCAAACCCTATGCGGAACGCAACTTCGTCTGCTTCTTGCACAGGGGTGGCGCTGACGTCAGAACGACTTTGAGTTCTGATTGGCTTTGATTCTAGGACTGTGGATATATCTCAAAGCAAGCTGCCTTGAGATCTACCCACTATCCTTCAGTCAGTACCAATCAGAGCTCGGCACTCTTGCGTCACCACAACCCCTGCAAAAGAAGCAGACGAAGTTGCGTTCCGCATAGTTTCCTGTGTATACTGATAATGTCAGCCCAATAGCCGATTCACCGCGAGGCAAATTCTACCAATCACGATGAAGCAGAGGCAAATCCTGCCAATCACGCCGAGGCGAATCCTCGTTGTGATGTCACGAACGGAAACCACGACAGGGCACCACCGAAACGTATCGGCGCTAATGGTCATCGACAGCCTAAAAAACTGCCTGGTGGAAGTTAGGGGGAGAAAATTGGCTTAGAAGGGCGGAAGCAATCGTATGTTTCTATTTTTAGACTTAGGCTAGGGGGCTCTAGCTACCGCGTGTGACGAAGTGTATACACTTCGTATACACTGTATACACTTATACAGTGTATACACTTCGTATACACTGTATACACTTCGCCTGTTACGAAGTGTATACACTTCGTAACAGGCGGTATCCATCCAGTGCGTAGCCCAGCCTTGTGCATCTCATTAGCGCTCCGCAGCCAGTCATATTGCGGCACTAGACCACTGAGCTACCAATCACGGAGCAGGATGTGCGAACATAACACGCCACACCCTACGCTATCTTAATAGTGACTATAGGCAGAGTCTTTCAGTACCTACCGGTCACGAAACTTGTCCGTAACACAATGGTAGAGCTTGGTATGTGGCCACGCGTGATGCTAGCGTCGACAAGGGCAGAGTGGCGCTAATTTAGCCAGCACCACTGGGAGTCTGGCAACCAGGATATGGGATTGTAATTCGAAGAAGCCACCAGTAGATCGCGGTGAAGCGTTACTGCACTGACACCGCTTCTCGTCATTGTAAGCGTCCACATCTATGCACACTCAAGTCTTCTTTTTTTCTGCAACAACCTCAAAATGAATTCTCACTACCGTTATCTCCGTCGAAATTCAACACCACGAGGAGTGGCGTCCTTCAGTAGAAGCACTCCGAACCCGTACATTCGATCGCGCGGCTCTTTTCCGCATCCAAAGCGTTGTTTCGTTCGAAAACAAACCAAAACAAGTCTTATTTGTAAGTTTTGTTAGAGATCAACAAATGATGATCGCTGGCAGCATATAAAGTGATCAATTACAGGCTTAACAAAATGTCGGTGTACGAAAACATTTTTGTTTTCAAAATCTATTTGTTTTTGCGAATTCGAGGTGGTTCGCTGAAAGTGGAGTGGCCAAACGAAAATGTCCTTTGTGAAGCAGAGGCACCTCTGGCAGCAGTTCTGACTCTGTACCAAACCTTTGTCGAAGTATCGTTACTGTAGCGTAGAGACCTTTCCGGAAAATCCCAGGAGACAACGCGGCCAGGGGTATTGTGGGGCAGATGTACGCTCGTGTCGACTCGAACACTTCGTACATCCTGCACGATTCACTCTTTCGCATCATTTGGAACTCGGGACACACACCAAAAGTAAAGTGAATTCAATAGGAGCTCACCGCATACTTTGTCTTGCTTTCCTTCCGCCTTTTCTGTGTTCCAAAATAGCAGAATGTTGAACCAACGGCGACTCCGCCTTCGATTACTGGATAATCTCATGTGTGTCATATCGGAACATCACAATGCGTCAAGTTGATGGCGGGGTCGCCCCATATTCCCGGAAAGGTCTGTTGTGAGACTCTGCAATACGAGATATTGACGATGACGCCCATATCATTCCTCTGCTGGTGGCCAAAAGCTCCGCGATAGAGCGTTGCTGTTTTCACCTGTATGTGCAGAGCGCAATAGGCAAAGCTAGAGCGCGAGCACTTGGAAGCTCGTGACGTTCAGGTCATAGTTGCTCGAGTCGTCTGCAAGCTGTGTTGAAACGCACAGAAGCGCTGGTCTCGTCGCTTCTGAGCTTATGCTTCGCTCACAGATGCAATTTAAACGAAGTTTAATGAAGCCATGCTCAGCTCGTCTCCGCTCGCTCGCGACGTCTCGTTGCTGCTTCTCTGCAGAATATGCAACAGTGGAGGCTCACGCTCGAGGAAGTTCGGCCACCAGAAAGCAGGACCAAATTACGTCAGTGCAACCTATGTATAGGTGACGACATTGACGACGCAGCGCCATAATGTGTTCATGGCCAGAAGCTCGCGAAGGGCGCTGCTGGCAGTCGCACGTGCTTGCACCAGCAGAGCAGAAGAAATTGAAGTATCCTCACTCTGGGTTGTGAAAAAATTCCACCAGGCGGCGATACCCAAACTAGTCGCCGCAAATAAAAAGCGCATTTGTCCAGCTTTTTTGTCTTTTTTCTTTTACGATGTTTGGTCTTTACTTAGCACAAGGCCCGGGCACCCTGGATTCTGGACGTCATCTTCCTCAATCGAGATAAAGAGGAAATACGAGTGCTTCGTCAGCGTTCGGCTGAGGCTCGTGTGCAATTGGTGCTTCACCGTTTGAACACGAGAAAGCCGAACACTGACGCGGCGTTCGGTGACGTCAGCCGTGCGCTGCGTCAGAGAAACAAACACATAATTCGTGTTGTTGTCGTCGTCCCTGCGGGTGTAGTTCTCAACTTAGCCGCTAGGGGCGCAACGGTGGGATCTCCTCCCACTGCTGTGCGCCTAGCGGCTATAAAAAAAAAAAGAAAACTGGTTAGGTGGCGCATCTTACCACCGGTTCAAAGAGTTAGCCTCATCCATCCAACCATCCATCCTCCCTAATAGCAGCGATAACCACCGCCGTTGAGACGAAACTGATGGGTATACGCCCACTCTTCAAAGACATATATTTGTACAGCCCGCAAACATCGTCATCAGACGGACTTCGAATCGTCTGCGCGCGTTTGCCAAACGAGCTGCGGGGAGGTGCCGAAACTGTTGGTCGTCTGCAAACGCCTCCGCCTCTCCGCCCGCTTTCCTCCTTGCCGCGCGACAACGCAATGGGTTGCGCACTTGCGGCCAATCGGCGCAGCAGGCGTCCGTCTCTTCAATCTAGGTTCTCTATTACTGCTATATTTCACTCCCGTTTGTATACCCTGCGTCTTCATTGAACAAAACATCCCCCTCAAAGGGAAAAAAAAATTGGTGGGTGCATAGGTGTACATGCTGCATAAATCTACGTAAGGTTACCTGTGGGTGGCACAAGCAATGAGAGTGGAAGGGAGGTGATATGTGAGAGGCTGTGACCTGACGTCCCGTGACCAATACACCAATTCAGGTTCTGCGTTAAATTTGGCGGAAATTTTGATGTCACGTGACCGGCTAAATTTTGCGGGGAAACTAAATGTGCGTATAGCTCACGTGACGCCAGGTCACGTGACATCAAACTTTCCAAACTTCATGTGTTGAATTAAGATATCAATGTGTGCATCTTAGATTATCTTCATGTTATTTTATCAAGACGTAGAAGTTTCAAACGCCAGAAGCATTCTTTCTTCCTTCGACAACCAGATCTTGTAATTACTACGTGACAACTACTATATAACTACGCATATAACTTGTCCTTTTCCTCTTTCTTCAGGTGGATAAGATGACTCGCAAGGCGGACCAAATCGTAGATTTGCTAAGTGTAAGTTCCTAAGTTCTTAGACAACGTAACATCTGAAACTAAGCCAATGTGGCTAAGAGCAAAAAAAAAGTATCTATAGACACTTTTTGAAATACTGCCCTTTGTTGGCAGCTCTGGAATTCCTGCACAATGGCGGACTTAAACCTCAACGTCACGGCGCAATGGAAAAGAACACACCCACAGAAAAAGGCGATGAACGCAGTGACGTTGCACTTTCGACGCTGTTTGATTGGCTCGTCAGCTCGTAGTGTTGGCCGCGCTCCGACGTTCGCTATCTTATGGAATGACTTGCACGTTCCTCGATGCAGTTGTTCCGCTATTGTGCAGTGGTTCCGACCTTCTAACAATCGGCACGTGAATTTCGAAAGGGATCTATCGATAGCTCATCCACTCACCATTAGTACTGTAGGTGCATATTGCTTGTCTGGCACGAAAGACGCCTTGTGCTGAACAGCAATATGCTGTCTGGGAGTGTACGAGTTCGGTCCACTCACCGTACACCGCATACCAAGAGAGGCGGCCATGTTTTAAAATGTGCCGCGTCACCGGCTGGCCGGGAGGTAGGGAGTAGAGGAGGCGACATACCGGCTCAAGCCAGTCAAACGAGAAAATCCAAAGTGAAGCCGGAAGTAGAGGTCAGCGGGTCTGTGGGAACGCCCCGAGGGTTACCAAAACAGCTCTTGGTGCCAAATCACCTCTCCTTTCCGTCCAATGGCGTCTTTTGGTCTTGTTGGTTTTTGGTCACCGTTGGAGGCGTGTCCTCCCAAATCGGAAGTCACCCCCCCCCCCCTGGCTTCACCTCTGGTGGTCGTTATGTCACCTTCAGAAGCTTCCTACCTCCATGCCGGCTGGTTACGTCAGTGCACTGTCATGATTGCCTGGCCTCGAGATGCGAATTGAGCAAATTTTAACAAATGTAATCTTTTGTAATTATCACAGCCCTAATAATCCTAAAACGTTTTTATGAATCATTATTTTGCGTAGCACATATGACGGTTTTATATTTAAAAAATTCAAAATCAATCTTTTTTTTCATATCTGAAATATTAAGTCCGTTTAGAAACACTTAATGTAATTTACTACACAAGCCAGAGAGCCAAAGAGTTCTCTTGTCATAGAAATTTATTACGGAACACATTGACCGCGGCGAATATTGGCGACGCTCATATATAGGGTGTCCCTAGCTGAACTTTTTGCTGTAAAATGGCCATGAAAAATCGGCGCCTGCACATGGAAAGCTCAAACTTTCACTGAATGTGCACTGAGCAGGTCAGTCTTACCGTGTGAAATTTCAAGCCGTAATTCTCTTTTTGTAAAAAAAAAAAGTTAGAGCAAAAAACTTGCCGAAGTCCGCGCTAAACGCGTTCGCAGACGAGCGAGTTACCGACGCCATTAAGTTGTGGCGCCATCTTCCGATAGCCACAGCGAGCAGACAACAGAGTGCGTCGTCTGCTCGCGGCGCCTGTCCAAAGATGGCGCCACCAGTGAAAAGCGTCGCTAACTCGGTCGTCTGCGAACGCGCCCACCTTAAAATAATTGCTCTCTTTTTTTTTTTTTTTTGGCTGAAAGATAACTGCGCTTTAAAAGTTCACGCGGTAAGACTGACCTGCTCAGTGCACATTCGGTGAAAGTATGAGGGTTTTCCATGCGCAGGCACCGATTTTCCCGGATCGTTTTACAGCGAAACGCCCGCTTGGGACACACCAGGCTTTGTCCAGGGTCACTGAAAGCTTAAGGAACGCAGGGTGGAGCCGATCATGATCGGGCTTCTTGCTTCGTGATTAATTCTTCGACGATCTGATCGGCTGATGTCGCAATCTCGACGACTGTGAAGAGATAATAAAATGCTCTGGACCTCGCCTTTCTTAACTGCTCTCAGTGACTACAGAAGCCGGATCCAACCGAATTCCTACATTTTATAAATGTTCAGTTGTTTTATGCTTCGTTTTAAACAGGACCCGAAACGTAACTGGACGAAGGCGGAGATACGGCAAGTGGAACAAGATGTAAGTCGCCACACACACACAAAAAAGAAAGGTATTTTGATGTGGGATTACAGAAAAAAAAAACACGTCGCAGTGTTTTATACACCAACGCAAAGGTGTGACGTCACGCGACTGCGGTGGCGCCGGTGTCGGCACGGCGCATTCAACACGCGATTCTGGTTTCTGCGCACGCGTAATTGCCACACCGGACAAACGTGGGCTTGTTTGTAAATGTCGTGCAGGCCTATTGCCAAGCCTGACAAAATCGTCACACGTAAAATAGGTTTTCAACACAGAATGTGTTTTATCAGTCGATTTCTATAGAGTTCTGTAACGTTTATTTGGCTGTAACGGCCAAGTGTAACAGCCGGCTGTAACGAAGAACCGACAAGGGAAAGTGTTACACCCATTGGGAACCACATAAAAAACACCGGTACCCGGCAGGATTTGAACGCCGACTGAGCTATCCGGGGTCGCTGGTCAGAACGCGCAAAGAGCGAACTCTATGGCGCGAAGACTTCGGTACCCGTCATGTTGCGCCATCTCACGGCGTGTGTCAGAAATGATAGCGAATCTTCGGTAGGCGGTGCCGTTCAGACGCCCTTCCCAGAAATGCCTATCACACATTCTGTGCTTATCAGTCTTTGTCAGCATGGTCAGGCTCGTATAATTTTGGGTTTACGCACCGAGGCACATAGAACGACTCCCGACGAGAACGCCATTGATTGTCGCTGTGGTCGCATGATCGCTAAGCCAGCCAATGAGAGTGAGGCGTCAAACGCGACGAAGCCCTGCTGTGGCGGTAACACAGTTGCGATGACCACCGAAGTTCGAGATAGACCAAGCAAACGATATCCGACAAGTCAAGCGGGCGAGACGTCACCCCAAAATTCGCGTATGGTAGTCACGTGACTCGTGTTGATTCCCAATACGTTTTGTAGCTATGACAGGCTGACTAAAGTGTAACTATTACTTTTGCCTTACTTTTTCTGTTTCCTTTTTTTTTTGCATGCATGTTGCAGATGTTTGTGTTCAAGGACGAGTTGAAGGACGTTGAGAACTATGTGGCTGAAGTGAGTACGTTTTGAAATTTCTACAAGCGAAAAAATGCCGTCGGGATAGTGCTACCTAAAATATTTTCTCATTCAAAATGTTAACTTTTTCAAGCGCATCCTTGAAAGGGTTAGGCCAGACTTCTCGCCTTATGTAAAATATAAATTATGGTAAACTATCCACGAACTGTCTCGTTATGTTGCCATTTAACTTTTAGGAGTGTGCATTTATTTATTTAGTTATTCATTTTACTCTCAGGGCGAAAGGCATTAGAGACGGGAGTATTTTTCTTATATCATATAAACAGAGGAAACGTGCAAATGTTTATAATAATAGGAAGAGAATATACATTAGTTAAACAGTAAAAGCCAATAAACAATAGTTAAGCAAAAGAAAACACGTGGTTACTTAGTTCAGTAAACAAAAGAGTGGAATCGACAATTGATGCAAGGAACGTAGGGAGGTGATTCCAGTCATTTGATACTCTAGGAATGAATGATGCGAAAAATGTGCTGTAACGACAAAATGAGATGGCAACCTTATGACGACGATCGAGACGTGCAGAAACAAATAATGGAGGATTCATTAGCTGATATCTGAGCGCAGAGTTATGGTGGAATATTTTGTGAAAGAGACGAAGGCTTGAGATTCTGCGAGATAATCCTGAACAGTATGTAAGGTACAGAGTATCCTACATACTTTTCACAGAGAAGAACAACGTTCCTAGTATACGCAATTAATATTACAAATCAGTCATTACCGTAGATGAACATGGATGTCTTAGAAGCATTAATAAGCAGAAAGTCAGAGCGCAAATGAGCGGGTGGAGATTACTAGGCCCCAATAAAACCTGGAGATGCAGAAAGCAAAGACGACGAGCACACACACAATGTCTTTACTACAGCTGACAATGTATTTCACTTGAAAAGTGTTTAAATAGGATAGCTGTACCAGTTAGTGTCTAGCTGTAGGAGTGCTGGTGTGGAAAGATAGTGATTGTTTTCCTTCTTTCTTTTGGAATGTTCTGTCGCCTTGTGGCTTTTTTATGGCATTTTTCAAGTGAAATACATTTTCAGTTTGTATGTCGTTATTTTTTTTTGCTTCCTGCAGTCTCAAAGTTCTGTTATGTCTTAAAAGCACTTCTTGTATAATGTTGACTGCTAAAAAAAATGGTAACCGTTTTAGTTTATGTTAACTTTTCGTGTTTAATATATCTCGTAGAGATACACTTAGAATGCAACGAGTTCTTTATGTAGCATTTAAGACGAATAAATAAACTCCCGTCAAAATTGTACTCATTCGCCCGCTCACCGTCAAGAATTAGAGCTAGCTTCGGACTTCACGGTTGCCAAGAGTCTGTTCGTGATTTCCAGTTTCGCGAATCGGACCAATGTCAAAATTCGTCAAAATCGGGGCTCACAAAACAAGCTTGGCCTGACATCTGAATTTTTATTTATGAGAATGACACACTTGCCTAGCGCCCTCGGATGGAATCAAACGCTGGGTGTGTGAACCAGCTAGCCTTTTTAAATAGCATTCTTTATCTATAGTGCTGCAAGAGTTTAAGATAAACTATCAGCCTTCTATAAAACTCCTTACCCGTTACAGCGAGTACGCATTACAGTCTAAAGGTCACCGCCACCTAGCATACAATTAACCCTTTTCGAAATTTAGTGTGGCAACTTTGATTACTATCGTCATCTCAGCGTATAACATATGATGCCAAAAGAATGGCGGCCTTTTTGAGGCTGATGAAGAAGTTGAAGAAACTACCAAACGGAGGACACACAGTCACGTCTCGTTAATAGACAGTTTTAATGGACCGTACGCTAAAGCTTTGCGTACGCAAAGAAATTGCGGGTCGAGAGTGCGCATGCGCGGAACGGAATAGAAGGGCTAGCGTATTGCGTACACACGAAACGCTGTACGGCTCTGGCAAATTGGATCAAAAAGATCGTGCGAGATGTTCACTCGGCAGCGTAACGCACAACTAAAATCGGTCCGAGCAGGTCGTTTATAGCGTACGCTATACTATTGCGTATTGCGTACGTATGAGCCAGCAGCGCTATACTAAAACCGTCTAATATATGGACGCGTCCGTTCCCCAGAAAAATCGTCCATACCGTGAGTCGTCCATAATAATGAATCAGCACGTGACAGCCCTTCCCAAAAGTACGAGGCGAGACGTAGGTGGCTTTCACGTAACCCTGGGAGAGGACAGGAAGGAGGAACTCATATCCGTACCTTCTTTTTTTTGTGTCCCAGACGTCGCTTTGTTCCCCCAAAGCCTGATAATCAAAATTTGTAGAAAAGCGGCATTTTTCTTTCTCCCGCCCGTGCCTTCGACAGCACTGCGCGCACCTAGTGAGTCACGTGTCTTCCTCCGACGTGCTGATTGGCTCGCTTGAACCGTAGCTTTCTTCGTTTGCCAAGTTACAATAAAACGAGAAATTAGTTTTGTAGGTCCAGAGCTTCTCTCCCGTTCCCCAAACAGTGACGATGTCTACAGTGAGGTGACTGACCTATAGCTGCGTTAGAGTTCATTCTTTTTTGACTCCGGTTGTAGGTCATCGATGCACGACCTCGAGCACCAATAGACCGCAAGCAGTAATGCCCCATTTTATGTAAGAGACAAAACAAAACAAAAATATCAATTTGCTGAGCGTCTCTTATCGCAACACCCGCAACGAACGTCCGCGTGCACACTGTGACCTCTTGGATTCACTGATACCTCGAGAAATATTTTTGTCATTTTTCATTTAATTGTGGCAATGCCTTACCGCAACAACCAGACATAAAATACATAGCGCTTACCCAATACGTCCCCGAAATTGCCGTCCATAATCCGAATTGCTGGTTTCTGAAGAGTGGGGTTCAATTAAACTCTCGGCACAAGTTTGCCTCTGAAGCCTTTGATGGCGGAAATTTAATCGAGACTCTAATTATGAGTCGTCGCTTTGCACGGTTAATCCATGAGTTCGCACCATCGAAGCTGAAACAAAAAGAAAGAATTATGAGGTGATCGAGGTAACCAACATTGACGTGCGGAAGTAACGGCGCCGATGAAATGCAGTTCCTTGACCGCCATCAGTTTGTCGAAAGTAAAGTTGCTTTTTAAAAACCAGAGGGCACTCAATTTCGACAAGTGTCTATTGTTGTTACGAAAACGTGATTTTGTTGGCTCAGTTAAAAAAGAAGATACCCGAGAAGTATCTACCGAAAGTTTTCGGAATTGCTGGGGCTATAGACTGAACTCCTGTTTCCATGTCCCGAAACAATAGACCAATCTCACTAAGCGTTCAGCGCATGCGTGACACCGCCATAACTTTAGTCCACGCGAAGCAGGCGGCAGTGCACAGTGCGAGACTGCACGAGCCGTCTTGTGCACTGCCGCCTGCTTCACGTGGACTAAAGTTATGGCGGTGTCACGCATGCGCAGAACGCTTAGTGAGATTGGTCTAGTGCACAAGACGGCTCGTGCCGTCTCGCACTGTGCACGCACAGAGTTCCCGCGATGCATTGCGGCAGCGGTGGCGTTGTCAAACTGGCTGGTGAGATCGGTCTAAATTGATCGTGTTGTTTGTTCCTTCCTCCGTTTTACAGCTGCAAAAGGCCGAAGCCGAGAAAAATCGTCAGGACGGATTTAACCGCAACGTAAGTCCGTCGTTGTTCGTTGACGGTCAGAGCTTCCTGGTTTTCCGTTAGCAAACGTATGCCGCGAACTTTTGTCGACCTCGAGGTTCGACTGAATTGGCGAACCTCCGACATTTTAGCTGTAAGCTCGATGAAGGTCGACTATACGGATGGTGCTGCCCCACTTCAACACAAAACTTTGAAATTTTGGGAAATCCGTTGTTGATAAAGTAGCTAGCTTGATATATTTTTGAAATAGTTACTAATGCTGACGCAATCTACTCCCCCCACCCCCCTCCCTCTTAAAAAAAACAAATGTACTTTTTCTTTTCCGGGTGGCAGAGAAAACGTTACAAATTTTCGAACAGGCGCGCGGAAGTCCAACTTCAGTTGAATTTGTGCGAAACTTCGTATTATAGGTTCAAATAAGTCAAACCCGGTCCAACTGCAACCTCGGCAGGTTCACGACAACCCTATACTTCGTTTCACCTTAAGTCTAGACGCAGCCAATGCTACGGCCTGATAGGACCAAACAGACAGCGTCAAAAGCTCATCAGCATGGAGTTCATCACGCGTTCTATTATCGCTGAACCAATCGTAAACGAACAAGGCATAGTGACTTGCGCTTCTGAAGCTGTTTGATTGGTCCCACTATAGCTCGTAGTGTCGGCTGCTTCTGGATTAAGCCGTTTTATGTCCAGCGGTTTGAGAGAAAGCAAGCTTTCCAGACGTAACAGACGAGCGGTGCGGCTTTCAATAAACTGATCACCTGAGTCGTAGCCTCTTATATACTGACAAAGCCTGGCAGATCGCCACGAGAAGCGGCCGCCGAAACGGAAAAGGTGGAGCGGCAGACAACGAATGAGAGGAGAGCCACGTGACTGGCGCCCCGCTGCGGCGAGACGCCGAAACACACTCCTCCCGAGCGAACAAGTGTGTTTCGGTCCTGCCGCTGCAAAACCTGTGCGCTGATGTCCAGGTTTCCCCGAGAAATGGCTCTTTGATGCTCTGTGCTACCAGATCCTCGCTCTCCAAATCTGCGACCGGGCACTCTATGGCTCCGTCGTCGGACTGCCAGGCTTTGTGAGCATAGAGGAGGCTATGCCTGAGCGCCCTCAACCAATGAGAGGGCGTCGGAAAAAAAGAAAAGGAACACGATACTCTGTTACGTCAATAGGGTTAACAGAATGAGTATCAAAACGCCAACGAACGTACACCGAATAATATTTAAATAACTCGGTGAGCAAAAAAAAATTAAAGCAGGAAAGTTCGATGGATTATTCGGCATTTATTTTTACTTTATTCATTTTTCCTTGTACGTATATTAAGGCGCCATATTTTCAACAACAAAAAAGAATATACAATTAATTAAACAACAAAGCCACTTTACGAATGCAAATATATTAACAATATCTCTATGCCGTTGCCAGCTCGTTAAATTTGTGTACCGCTGCTTACTTCTTTACGTCACTTCCCCTCACCGATTTTATGAGCTCCATTCAATATAGCTACCGAAAACCAGCGATTCGATTTCTTTGTTTAGATGGATACCTATATATTACTAACTTACGTCAAAAGTAAACACTGAGAACAAGACCAAAATAGTTTTGTACTAAACAGAGGCCGAACTCATCCTGCGGGCACGACCGTGACAACTTGAAAATGACTTGCGGTACTTTTTAGTATAGTAAAGGCTATAGACAATGTTCTTTCGGATGTTCAAGTGTCTCATTTACAGTCTCACTAAACAGTCCTTGAGCGTTGGTCATGGACGTGTCAATGAAGACTTCATGGATCGATGAATACGAGTGAATCCTCTGAATTGGGCGGCCTTTCGCGCCATCTATAGTCAGTGTTTAATTTCTAAAGCTTTTCTTACGTTTAAAACGTCAGCAACCGGTGACAAAAAAAAAAAGTGTTGCTTGCAGGTCGCCAAATCTGCGAGCAACACACGTCTGTTGTTTGTTTTAATGTCCGAGAATGAATTTTGTTGCTCGTCCGAATTCGCCCCGTGAAACCACATCACAGCAGTGGGCCCGAGATCTATGCTCAAAATAACTTACTTGTTTCTTTTGCATTCGCTTCTAGAAACGAATACTAAGAACCTACACGGACAACATCGAAGACTTCATAGCTCAGGTAAAACTAATCGCAAAATTGTGCCGATATTTTTTTTTTTTTCTTATTGCTAGCGACAGAATTTTTGCTAATGCATTTTCTTGCCAGCGCAGCTGAAGAAACCAATAATGGACGACCTCCAGGCAAGAGAAAAGGCAGGAGAAAAGGTAAGTAAGCGTTATTTTACCCTACTGGTTAGCATTGACCAACGCTATTAGATTAGCTCAGTTACGGAACTGCTCATAGACGCTGCATGCACGAGCAGTATCCCCCGTCACTCACCACGACTCGCCTCCCGTCGTTCGACGCGCCGGGCGGCTGCTTTGGTAACTGCAGTGTATTCTGTGGAATACGCACGTTTCGAAGCGCAGTGTCTAGATGGCGTTCCACCCTACTATAAGGAAAACTAAGTTCGTAGATGAAAACCTAGATGGCGCTTCGAACGACGGGAGGCGGACTGAGGTGAGTGAAGGGGGGTACACGCTTGCGCGGGAGTTCTACAACGGATGCAATCTAGTAACGTTGGCATTGACCCCGTAAGTGATGACATCACAACATGACGCTCCGCTCCAAACAAAGCCTTGCTAAGGCCGTTGTTACGGACAAATGCATGGGTGCTCGAAGTAAAGTTAAAAATCGTTTGATAAAAAAAAGTAAATAATCTTTTGTAAGCATTGTGTCTTCTTAACATCTAATCATGAAGACCTTTATATCGTCTCAGTGCCCTAAAGCGATGACAAATGCCCGTTATAAAGTTTCACAACTGGATTTGCTTTGCTAGCAGACGATAAGATGGCTTCGCGGGTTTAGTGGTTCTATCTGGATTAAATAAGGTTGGTGACGATCGACGAAACTTCTATTCTCGGGGTCAAATTTGTGTGGAATTTCGGAAGCGAAGAGCACCCGTGCACAGCTTTGATCGACGCTCCAAGAGCGCGAGTGCGCGAACGCCTTCCCGCGGAACTCGCTTCCGCAATATTTGCGATGGTGAAAACACTGTAAGCCGAATCAGTTTGAGGATTCCGAGGCGGGCACAAAACACACACCCATATTGCGAGCCTGAAAAATAAAGTTTTGGGTCTCTCAAGCTGCTGATCTCTATTGTAGTAGGCTGGATCGCTAATAGACCTTATGCGAAATTAGCTGCGCCATGTAGTAAACGCGAAAAGAAGCTCATCCGCCATTTTAACGTTGGCGAGAAGCGGAGTTGGTCGGGTCTGCGTGCGTATGCGACCGTTCCGTTGCGTTGCCGGTCAAATGCCTGCACACTGCTTCGTGACGTTGTGCAAACAACGCGGAATCACGGGCAGCAATGGAAACAAGGTGTGGCACAAAGTTTGCTTTTTTCGCAGTAAACGAAGCAGACAAAAAGTGCTGATGAAGCGGTGCGTGAAGTCACTTCATGCTGATCGTCCACCGGTCCGAGTGTTCGCAGGCACGCTGATGTAGGGTCTTTAACGGTGCGCAGGGCATTGTGCTTTCACGGTGACATGGAGTCTCCCTAACTGAATGAACCTACAGGCGGAGTAGCGGCTCTTACTGCAATGTAAGGCCACAAACAATGGGTGATGTTTTCTCCGTGCTGGACGACCTCGCGGCTGAGTTAGATGCTTTCGAGAGACTAGCCCCCGCTCTTGTCAAAGCAGGTCGCAAGGTCTAGTGGGAAATGATACGAGTCTTTATAACTTCGCGTTCCGCACATGCAAACTACTACTACGTAAGTTCGGTGGCAGGCGCGATTTGGATGTGATCGCACAGGCCGACGGTCGTGAAACCGACGCGGAAGGCTTGAGCTGGGCAAGGAGAACGTGTCGTTGTTTCCTCGCTGTTTTCTGCGCCGGGCTTAGAGAAATAAATGTGTGCCGTGGGCCCTCGGCTACCGAGAGAAGATGGGTCGACCAACGCTCGCGACCGAACCGCGCGATTGCGTACAAACCGCACTCGACTGTACTATCGCGGACAACATGGGCTGAAAAGGCCCTTCGTGTTTCTTTTAACTACCTGCCAGTTTTTGAGAGACCAGGCCGGTGCCTGCGCGTAAAAATAACCTGCTAACCGGCCGCGAAAAACAAAAAACGAGAATGGCAATGAAAGCGAATTATAATGTGGAATAATATCTCACTAATGTGTCAGCAGTGCGCCTCCAAACCCCTCCGACCCAGCAACTCGTCCGAGCGCGCTACGAAATGAACGAAGAGCGAATGCTATGTGGACACAGTTGTTTGAACAGTTCGTCCGCGTTTCATGGTCGGAAGGCGCAAAAACACAGCTGCCGCGCCATCGCACACTGCTCGCACGGTAGTCTCGGATGCCTCCACAGTGCTTCGGAACCGACGACCCTTGCCAACATTAAAATGGCGACGCTCTCAGTGTTGTCAGACAACCAAGCAATTTCGCATAAGGTCTAATAGACCTTATGCGGTCTAAAGCTCGTCCGTGGCACCACCGGCGGCCATTGCTTGACACCAGGCGATACACAGAAATCTCGAAAGAAACAAAATAGGAATATTGAAGCTTGTACGCGGTGTTCAGAGGCAATTACTTTATTATGTGCTGCGATCATTGTATTTGCTAGTTGGGAGATCGAATCGGTATTTGTCAAGCCGTTCAAAAAGCCCATTTTCTGTAACTTATACATGTTCAATTAAATTAATTTGTTTATGTATTTATTTTATAAAAATAGTACAGCCTATAGCCAAGATGTATTATATATATATATATATATATATATATATATATATATATATATATATATATATATATATATATATATATATATATATATATATATATATATATATATATATATATATATATATCAAACGTGCCAGAGCACCTACGGCTGAGCTGGCAAGCTTGCTCTCGTAGTGGAGTAAACAAAGGAACTTGCCGTCAATAAGAACGTCCTCGGGAAAGCCCAGAAATTAATAAATATATAAAAAATATATTTTGACAGCGGTTTTTGGAGTCACTCTTGATCTCAAAACATATGTTTATAAGAACTGCGAGGGTTGTAAGTTTTAACGATTGCGCACAAGCTATTTGACAGGCTTCCCGAAAAGTATCCAAAACGCTTCAGTGCCGACAACAGCTTAGAAACGGGGGAAACGGCACTACTTCTCTTTTTTCCATAGAGTCCCATGCGTTAGCTGATGACTGCTCGTGGTGCCACTCGACACTAGCAAGACAAGCCTCGGACCGCGATCCAGCCGGCTGCAAGAGATATCAGTGGTCTTGAGTCACTCATACTGAGTCAAATAATTTCTGTTTTATTAGAATGCACGTCAACTGCAAAATTAAAAAGAGGGCCGGACGCATGCTTTGGTATCGTGCTCTAAACGGATGCCTTTTCTCGCTGTATTTTTAGTGTATCTCCGTGCGTGTGTTGATTTTCGTCGGACATTATCCTGTATCGCAAGGAAATACATATCGTTTTTATAAACCTGATGAGTTTTTTTAGGCCTGCCATGTTCCCCAAATAATACAAAATCAAAATCGTTTCATTTCGCAAACGATTCGAACAGTTGCAGACGGCATACTTAAGTCATGCCGTGTGCGTTCATCATGCGCTCGTCGTCGGCAGCAGGCACCTCGAGGCGTCTCGAGAAACAGAAGCTGCCGTCGCAAATATTTTCAGAAACAGCCGATTCTCGGCAAACTTCTTTCATGGTATAGTTTGAAATCTAGGCTTCCTTTATTTATTATTTTTATACGTTTAAATTCCACGTCTAATTTTTGACCGATCCTCTTTCGGAGCGAAATCCAGTCCCATGTATTCGTCCATAACAACGCCCCTAGCAACGGTTTGTTTGGAGTGGTGACGTCACACTTACGGGGTCAAGTGGTTATAGAAACAATGCTCCAAACGAACGCCCTTTTTATTACGAGATATGCGCGCGCCAATGGGCCAATAGAAGCCTGATACGGACGAACGCGGCTGAATCCTTGGATTCGGGCGGTGGCTTGCGCCACCTATAGTTTAATACGCAGGCAAAGAGCACCAGGCAGTCACACGAATCGGCACAAATTATTTTTGAATCTTCGCGATGTACGATAAGGCGGTCAACTTCCTCATCACGTGTTTGCGATTAAAGCATCGCATGTTCTTTTTTTCTTTTTTTTAACAGACCGCTTTGTATATTTTAAAATGTTGTCCATTCGTTTGTCCGACATTCTGTGCATTTCTCGCTAAAACAGTAGGGAAATGGTCACGTGACCTAAACACCAATTCAGTTTCCCCGCTAAATTAAGCGGGACAATGTATATCACGTGATCTATACACAAATTCAGTTTCCCCTCTTAATTTAGCGGATAAACTGATGTCACGTGACCTGTGCACAGCCCGCATGATATGGCGCGGAAATTGATGTCACGTGTCTTCAATTTTCTTTCTAAATGCACATTCGGTGAAAGTTTAACTTTCTACGTGCAGGCGCCGATTTTTCCCTCTTCTACCTTGCCGCGCTGGGATTCATTGTGCATTATATATATATATATATATATATATATATATATATACCGTTGAAATTTCATGTATTTTGGCTAGGCGAAATAAAATTATTAGACATACTTCTAGACACCGTCGTTCTTTTCAGGTCACCGCCGAGGACATGAAGAAGGTTGAAGAGCACGAAAAAGACGTAAGCCTCCCACACACCCTATGCATGCGTCGCAAAATAAACACCAACAGGCAGCTGACGTCACTAGGCTGCGGTGGCGCTGCTGTCGCGGGGCGCATGCCCAGACGCTTCACACAAACCTGGTTGCTGAGCGAACGCAGTGCAACCTGGTGTAAGCAAACACCGGCTTGTCCGTAAACAGCGTGTTGTTCTAAAAGAAAAATGGCAAAGATCTCTCCATTGCCTGCCAAATCTGCAGAGAGGAAAAATTCCCCGGTCAGTTTATCTATTTGCGACGAAATGTTTCGGTGGCGCCCTCTCACGGTTCCTATCCCTGACGTCACGACCAAGATCATTAGGAGCGAGCGACAACTTTGATAGTGCAGAAAAAAAGCGCGGTGGAAGCCTATGCGGGAGGCAAGTCGTCGTCCGCTTCTTGCGAAGGAGTTGCGGTGACATCAGAACGACGCTGAGCTCTGATTAGCTTTGATTGAAGAGATAGTCTGTAGACCTCAATGCTGAATGAATTAAGGTCTACAGACTATTTTTTTATTTTATTTTTTTCAATCAGCCAATTAAGAGTTTAGCGTTCTGACATCGCCGCAACCCCTGTGCAAGAAGCAGACGAACTTGCGCTCAGAGTTCGTCACGTTCCTAAATCAACACCGCCAGAGTTGAGAGAGTCCCACTTTGCCATTAGTTCCATCTACGAGAGCAGAAATAATCATACATCAAGATGTCATAGATGAGCATTTGGCCAATCATGGAGGGCCGATCACAGCGACGCTTTTTGTCACGCACGTCGCCAATAAAGACAAAATACACCTAAGCACTTCTTATGAGTTGTAAATGTGAAAGCACGCACGCCGCTCTTCGCTCCCTTCTTTAATCTGCGGCGTACAATGCGCTGATCTTGGGCGTGGAACGGTGGAGCCGCTGCCTCGCGGACACGCAGCGCCATCGGGTGAGCGATCGTTCAAACTGTCGTGGCCTTGCGGCGCGAGGAAGGAACAGACAGCAACGTAGTTCCCAGCAGAACGAACCCCTTGGTTTATTCCATGCGCCGTATATATATATGCCACGCGCTGTACAACCGATAAGAGGCGAGCGAACGCGGTGATCACTGATCAGTGATAACACAACAGTGTGATAACACAGGATGACACCACACAAACACAACACAAGATTGGTTTGAGCCGATTCTGATAATGTCATGTCTCGATAATACGGGCCGCGTTAATATGGATACCTCGCTGTATCGACAACGTTTTCGGGTACGAACCGGGTTAAATACATGCATTGTTGTCTCCTTATTACGGACAACTCACATTATAAACGCCTATTTATTTATTTGTTTCTATTTTTGGGGGCCCCTTCTTTAAAAAAAGGGGGGGGCCAACGTTTTGCTCAACTTTTTGAAACATACCCTAGAATAAAAAGTTTTCAAGGAAATATCAAAATTCTAATTGGATTCAGTTCTGTGATACCCAGGAAATTACGGTTCTCGGGAACATTACGATACTTTGTCAAGAAAAGCAAAACTTAACAATTTTGTGAATGTAATTTTTAAAAAAATTCAATGAAAAACAAATTGAAGGGCTGTGGCATAAAATTTATACGCGCACGAAGGTTAAATGATTGCTTATCTATATTTTATTATAGTCTGCTAAGATATTTCTGGGGAAAATCGCGATGTTCATTGTTTGTCAATTGGAATTTTAATTTTAATGCACGCGTCGATGCGTTGATGTCCCAAAAAGTTGGGGATGACGTTCCATCCATTTTAGATAAATGGCTTCCAAATGATAGCGACAGGTTCATTGTTTCGAAGGCTGATATTTGTTAATTGTTCCTCTAGTCTTTCAAATGCTTTATTGAATGTGGTAAGTTTTTGCACCATATAACTTCTGAAAGGTAGCTACCGTGTTGCTAGGACCATAGTCCGCACCCACTGCATAGCCCGCAAAAGCAAATTTCGGCTGAAAGATCAAAGTATTTCCTTAGATACTTAGGTGAATAGTCCACACCTGGTGCACACTCTGCACGTCAAAAATTATCATGCACACCACACCTTGGAAAATGTCCGCTTTATTAGCTCACAAAGAAGCTTGTATCACGGGAAAATGATCGTTAATATGCGTCTTTTTCATTCGCAAAATTTGTAAAATCTCCTCATATTGAAACAATGCGCACAAAAACACACACACATACACAAAAAAAGTTGCGTAGTCCGCGCCGCGTAAAATGTCAACGTTGAAACAGGTGTAGTCCTTGGATTATTATTGTCCGAAAAACAAAAAGGGGATATATATTTGAATTGATTGTGATTTACATTTCATGTAATGTTTTCTCATTCCATCTGAGAGAAAAAAAAACGTTTTAAAGAACCATCGCCATTTTTTTTTTGGTGCGTCTGCACTTCGATAAACATCGTGCGTCTACTTTCACGCAAAGCACAATTAAACGATCCAATGCAAAGCGCAAGCTTTCGTCTGCTTCCTTTGCAAGGGTCGTGGTGACGTCAGAACGACGTGCGAGCTCTGATTGGCTCCGATTGGAACGATAGTAGGTAGACCTGAAAGCAAGCTTGCCTTGAGGTCTACCCACTATCCTTCAATTCAGAGCCAATCAGAGCTCGGCGTCTTTCTGACGTCACCACAACCCCTGCAAAAGAAATGGATGAACCTCGCGCTCCGTACATAGTCGCAATCCATGCAAGGAGCCGGGCAATCGAAGCTGAAAACAATGTTTTACACATAAAAATGCAGACTGCGCATTGACACTGAGCATGACGTAAGCACCTGAAACGTCACGCTTAATTGTGTCACAACGTAAGCTGTTTATTTTTTGTTTTTGTTTTTTTAGTTTTTTTTGCGTGCAGACGTATTTTTAGCCTCGCCAGTCTCGCCGAGCCGCCGAGCCGCTCATCACCCCGGAAAAAAAATGCTGAGTCATCGAGTTTTCTGGATGTGGACATACCCGCAACAGAGCTATACAGCGCATATATGCTTAGAAGGCGTTCCACAGCCCACCAGACAAACATAAGAACGCATAGACGGCGGTTTTTTTTTTTTAAAGGTATACACGACGCGGGACAACGGTGCAATTTTTATAAATAGTTACGTATCGATAATGAAACATTCTCGTTTTAACTCCGATTCTCAAGTGTTTTTAGCAAAATACTTTTTTTTTGTTTTTTTCCAGGTCGCGGATATCAAGAAGGTGATAGCCGCGGTAAACGAATACCTGGACAAGGTGAGTTTAAAGGGGTCCTTCAACGAAATTCGAAATATACCCGTCGAGTTCACAAATAGGCTGAATATGATCCACAATATCCGTAAATGACAATCGCACGTTTGTATTTTGAGCCTGATGGCTGTATTTTTCGTTATAACGGCCCACTCTAGCAAACGCTCGGAGAGCAGCCAGCGGAGAGCACGTCACATCCGCCGCAATCGTGACGTAGTTTGTCTCGGGACCTTACGTCCGGGCGCAGAGGACGCTGCGAGCTATCCCAGCCAATCCCGCGCTGTAAAAGTAGCCTTTGATACACTTTCCGCGCGTCGCTGTGCCCCTTCTCCAAGGTCACGTGACATTCGCAAGGCCTTGGATGGGCCCCGATGGCTCGTAGCATCCGCTGAAAGCAGCCGAAGCACACCAGCGATGGGGCCACCGCAAGTAACCCCAAAGCTAGCTTTGTACGAATTTTAATGACGGGTTAATCTTCTATAATCTTGTAGAGGGAAAATAGCGACTTCTGGGACACACAGAACAGAGTCTCGGGGAGAGGGGAGTTCCTCCTCCCGCCCTTCTCTCGTCGTGGCCGGAGGCGAGACAGTTACCGTCACTACCTGTCAAGGTTCCTGACGGGCATTAACAAACGAGGCGGTAGCGACATCCACCAGGTGTCCTTTGCTAATCGTTTAATTCGTCGTGTGTTTTTCAACAAGAGATTGGTGTGTCTGATGAGATAATGCTCCCGTGAACACGAATAGACCAAGAAATAAGCGTCGAAATTGCGTTGTAGAATCCAAAGTTGCTTCGAATTCCCAACACTCTTCCATCAACGGCGACGGTCTTTCGTGAGAATAATACTCACCGACGCTTCAAGAAACGTACACTCTAAAAATGTATGTGCGTCTACTTTCACGCACAAACTCGAGAGCCAATCACCGTAACTTACGGAGGCAGCTCAGCGAATGACGATGCGGAAACATATGTTTAGATCAAAAACGCAGTCTGAGTTGTGACATTAAGCAATGCAAAATGTCACGCTTGCATTGCTTAATGTCACAACTCAGACAGCGTTTTTTCGTCTAAACATATGTTTCCGCGTAGTCATTCGCTTACCTGCCTTCGTAAGTTGCGGTGATTGGCTCTCCAGGCGGTGTGTGTGAAAGTAGACGCACAGAAAATTTAAGAGTGCAGGCGTTGCTCTCCGCCAGTACATTTCTTATCGGCTAATCTCACTTCGTATCGGCGCTCATTATTGGCTAATCTCATCGACTTCGGAGCCATAAAATGATTTTCGGAACTCTCCACGCCCCAAGTTTCTTAAATTGTCGGTGCCTATGGACAATCCGTAGTTTCCGAGGTTTTAACCCGATAAGTTAATACGAATCGAGCAGATCGGAACATTAACATCGCTGCTGAGATTTATAACTTCTACAAAAAGTTAAAATAAAAAAAGAAATATAGAAATTACGAGCAACTTATATTTTCAAAGTCCTAAAATGTATATAATGATTTGTTTAAGGAGCAATCGTTAAAATTTACTGAGATGCTGCGAAACTGACCTTTCGGATAGTAAACGAGAACGTAACGCTTATTCGTTTCTCCGTTAAATTTAGCGGGGAAATCGGCGTCACGGTGTCAGGTCGTGGTAACGCGCGTAACTACGACGTTACAAGATGTGCACGGTCACATGACCTATAACGTCGTCGCGTAGCATCATTTTCCCCCGCTAATTTTGGCGGGAAACTTGACGTCGCGCAGCTTCAAGTCGCGGCGTGACGCGATGCCACGACGTCACGCGATGCCAATTTCGCCGCTACAGTTGGCGGGCAATTGACGTCACGTGATCTGACTGTGTCCCGCCACGTTATCGCGGCGCGACATCAAGGGGTTCAAGTCGCGGTGTCACGTACTGACCCTGACTTCGGGCGATGTCGTTTTCCCCTGCTCAATTTAGCCGTGACGTGACGCGAGCTGGTCACGCGATACACGATCCGCGGATGAAAAATCGCGATTCGGTCCGTCGTGTGAATGTGTCGTAAGCCGCGGTAACACCGATAATACATTATACAAAAAACAACAGTCTGCAAACAATGTTTGAGGCGTGTCTTGTTTTCTCTTGTTTCTTTTACCATTTTTCACACAGAAACCACCCGAATCCAGCGACCCGGAGCAGAAGCGGAACTACCACAGAGGAGTAGAACTTCATTTCCGAACTTTGTCGACGCGCCATATATGTTTGTTCTTTGGGGATGCCTCGGCAAAACTCACTCACGAGTGCACTCGCGCAGACCTCACTCACCCTTACTCTCAGACGCGAGGTGAGAGTGAGTCAGTTCGTAGGCCTCGAAGACTCGCAAGTTTGAGGTTGAGTGAGAGGCGTGCGTGAGGTCAATGAGGGGCTTGAGTTCGGCCAGTTTCCAAGTTCGAGGAGGGGCCCGATTTCGCGAGTAATTTCGGTGAAGGACGTGAGTTCGTGTGCTCGGCGAGTTCGTAAGTTCGGTGTAGGAGCGTGAGTTCATTCGGTTGAGTTCACACGAGTTCGTGAGTGCGGTCGAGATAAGTGTGACCGTGAGGGTGAGAATGAGTGAGCGTTGAGTTCGTTTCTGTTATGTATATAAGAGTAAAGTAACGATTTTTTTTATTAAGACTTTTGTTAGAGAATGAGTTCAACTTAAAGTGCCGATCCGTGTTAAGACTGAGTTTCTTTGTTGTTGTTTTTTTCCCTCTGTTACTTGTGGCATGTTTCCTTTGGTCCACTGATGCGACACGCGCGGTCTTCCAGGTCGAAAGCCTCCGGGATGAACTGCGCCAGATAGACGCAGAGCTGAAAAAGGTAATTCCTGCAAAATATTGCGAGTTCTGATGTCGCCAGGGGTCGGGACAATCGTTTATTTCGCCATAAGCCCGACCGCAACCATACGCTACGACCCCAAACGGCCGACCAAGCAGCGCCAAAACCGTATATCGCCTCGGCGGTCGCCGATCTCTTGTGCGTTAATTATCATCCCATGTGTGTTAACTATCATAGGTTCGTTGCGGTGGCATGAGCGGTCGGACTCGCGATGTGAAACGGAGCAGAGTGTGCCTAGATTTGAGAGCCTTTCTAACTGCTCGATCGGCGTTAAGTAACCGGTGTGTGTGTGAATCACGCGTTCACGAACTGGTTGCTCACACGCATGCGCGTGAGCAACCAGTCTGCGCGGAAAATTTTTCGTTAATTAATTACAAAAAAACGCTCTACGTAGTTGGTTTGAGTCGCTCCATCTCTTCGATCTAAACTTTCTATACTGCGGAACCAGCGAGCCTATGCGGAGAGCAAGTTCGTCTGCTTCTTGCGCGGGAGTTGTGGTGACGTCAGAAGGATGCCGAGCTCTGATTGGCTCTGATCGGAAGGATAGTGGGTAGACCTCACAGCAAGCTGCCTCGAGGTCTACCCACTATCTTTCGTCCGGAGCCAATCAGAGCTCGGCGTCATTCTGACGTCACCCCAACCCCTGCAAAAGAACCAGACGAACTTGCGCTCCGCATAGATTTTAAGATTCAGATTATGGAAGAGCGTTTGAAATTTAATGGCGGAGTCGTGGCGCAGATCGGTTGCTTATGCGCATGCGCGCGTTGCCGCGAGGCGAGTGGGAGCATAGCGGGCGGAGGAGCCGAGCGAAGGAGGCTTGTACGTAATGCGTTACAAGTAGCGCGTTACATTTACCTAGCTCCTTTCATATTTTTTTTCTGTAACGAAGTAACGACCTAGTTTCTTTTCTAGAAGGAACGTGTAACGTATTTTTGTTGCGTTTCCACAAGGTAACGAATAACAGTGTTTAGTCACTTCTGGAGGGGAACGTGTACAATACAAGTAAATACTCTGCTATGGGGAACACAGGACACTCTCCTCAGTTGCATTAGACGGAACAACGGCCGCGGACAATCCTCCCCTGGTGGAGTGGTTTATTTGGCGATGCCTTCTCCCCCCCCCTCTCCGCTCGCCGCCAGAGCACGTGACCAGGCGAAGCCTCAAAAGGCGGTGCGGTTGACGGGGTCGCGGATGCGAAGACGGCACCGCGGCAGCCGTCACGCGTGTTTCCGCGGTTCTTTGTTGTCGTCTTTTCCCATGTATTCTCGGAAAGTATTTTTCCTATTGGCGAGGAGATTGAACTATAGGGGGCACAGTTTCATTATCATCATCATCATCACCAGAAACAATCGCTGTGTGGCAAACAACTCCGACGCCAGAACTCGCCTAGCGTATACGCCTCATCGTTTCCGCGCTCGCTGCTGATTTGTTTGTAGCGATGATGGTGCGCACTTGCTGCTTACCGCAGTGCTCGAAGCATGCTTTTGAACCGGCTATACATGCAGCGCGGAGGAATGCAGCACGTACGCGACGATACGGACACTGTCCGCCGTCGGCTCCGGTGCAACGCTGCACTCGATGACAGGATTGCAGATGAGCACGCGTCCTCTCCTTCGACGAGACACCGCTTGCTTTCGCCAATGTCGTCCATTATTGTCGCAAGATACAGGGTAACTGAAAAGTGATGTGCGTGTTTTGCGAATAATTCAGAGTAACACGGACGCCGCGCCGGCCACGCACGATTCAGGGCACGCGGCAGACACGACGCTACTGGCCCGACGCCCACGCGCGGGGGCAGACGCAGGTATGTTCAAAGTAGGGGGAGGGGGGGGGGTTCAGCATGTCATATGTTCAAGAACCTCCCTCCCCCTTTCCCGGTTTCCCCGTTCTAAATTTTTACATATACTAAATTTAACGGGATATCCGGACCCCTCCTCTGAATCCGCCACTACCACTCATGCGCTTGTTTTGCCTTCCACGAGGACTTCGATGACATTGAATGCAAGAGGGGCTAGATTTCTTTTATCTAGATGCGGTTAGGAGAAAAGACTAGTGTTATATCACCTTCACGAGCCTAGCGTCGTCGTCTTCTATGGCAGCGAACGCACTCATGACTGCGGTCGACGGGTTTGTTTGCCACAGAGCGTTAGTTCCCGAGGTGGCCGCCAGGGAGCGCCACCCCCCCATCACCTCCCCAATAGTCGGTGACAGGTTTGGAGTTGAGGGCGAGGGAAAGGAAGGCTGGGGAGGAGGAAGGAGGCGGAATGCTGGGGGAGAGGAGGATGTTTCCTCCTTTCCTCCCTAGCAATCCATCTGCTTCCTCCTTCCAGGTTTCCTTTCCCTCGCCCTTTAACTGCCATCGACTATTGTAAAGTATTTCATACAAGTGCAAGAAACTGAGGGAAAGGAGGAGAGCGAGCGGGGTCGTCAGAACGCCAAGCTCTGATTGGAAGGATTAGTGGGTATAGAACTAAAGCTACAGCTGCCTTTGTCTTCAATGCACCCACAGAACGCATTCGAATGCGAGAGTCAAACGCCGCCGTTCCGCGTTTTAAAGCGTTTGACGAGTGCAGTGGAGACAAGGGCAGCTGGCTTTAGGTCTACCCCTAATCATTTCAATCAGAGCTCGGTGTTCTGAAGTCCCCTCGCGCTCACGTCTTCTCCACTCCCTCACTTTCTTAGCGCATTCCCAAAGTTCTCATCCCAGCTTGCGCCTGTTATTTGCACGACAAGAACACGCTAGGCGTATAATCTAAAAAAATCAGCACGAGATATATTAGTATTGCAATAGTGATTCCCGAATGAACGCGTAAGAAAAGGCGAAAAATTATTAAAGAGGACAAAGATTCCATCGACCGATCCCCCCCCCCCCAAAAAAAGCCCCTTGTGCTTCGTAAAAACGACACGTTCAGAATAAGGAGAGAACAACGCGTTACCTTTAAGCTGCCGTAAGGCACTCGTCTTCAATTGCGGTAACGAGTAGCGTTGCTTTGTTACTTTTTGAGTGAGTAACGAGTAAACAAGTTTAGTTACTTAATTTCAGTAACGTGTAGTACGTGTTCTGGAAGAAAGTAGAGACGCTCGTGGCCGATGGACGCTTTTTTCGCCACGATCCTCGCAGATTGTTATAGCAAACGCAGTCCCTAAACCGTATACGTTATCCCGATAGAGCAGTCGGAAATACTCTGAAAACGCCCGGGGAACACTGCAGCAGACGAGGATAGAACGGCGCTCGCCTATGCCAACGGTATTTACATGTTTATATTTACCACAGGCCAAGTACGATCCCGACAAGCTGGAAAAAATAAGGCACCACCTGGAAGAAGTGAGTTGGATCAAAGTTTCGAACAAACGGGTTATCAGGATTGAGCAGTATCGCATTACAAATGTATCGCGATAGTATTTCATAAATACATTTCGTATCTGTATTTCTGTATCGCGATACATTTTTTTCACTAGTATCTGTATTCCTGTATCGAAATACATTTAGAATGGTTCTTTGTATCGCAATACAATCAGGATGAAATGTATTTCGTTACATTTCTTGAGATATACTATCCCTCCCCCCCCCCCCCCCAAACCCCGAAAAAAAAAAAAGCCCGAACGCATTTTGTTTTTTTACTTCTCGGGGCACCAGGTTCAAGGAGATGCTGGGGAATTGTTACTATGCCTGACCAAGGTTCCTTCAGATTCTCCAAACTATTTTTCTATGCGTCCTCTTCTCTCTTCTGAGAAGTGCTGCGTAGTCGGGGACTCGAACCAGGTGGCGTGCCAGGAGTGGAGTCGGGGCACCTTCTGCCGCAGGTTCTAAGAGGGATTTCCTGAGTCATTGTTTGCTGGCATCCAATGTCCGCTTATAAACGTCTTAGTTGCCTTAGCGTACACAGTACACCCAGCCGGCAAAGCTGAGTCACAGTCCGTTGCAGCACGAGCCTGGCGGTGGTTGACTTGAAATAGTAGGATGACTCACGCAGTGAAGTTCAACACATATTCGAATGCGTCTGCGGCTGCGCCTGTAATATTGCACGGCTCAAGGGTACGTCATCAGCCGACGTGAACGTGACCCGCTGCTCTGGTGATCCGAAGCCCAGGAAGGAGGCCAGACGTGGCCTCGCTGTGCCGACCCAGACTTCGTACACCGACGACTCGCCGCGAACGCGCCGTTTCTCGGAGAGCTCGCAGCTGTACCGGCAATATCAGGTCGCAATCCACAAGGTCTCTGTTTGGATGATGCTAGGCGAAACTTGAGGATTGCAATCCATGAGTGGGTGGCGGAGGGTCGGCAGGAAGGACCTTCACAACAGGGATGCCACCATATCGTTTTTTCAACCGTAGCAGAATTAGATAAGACATGTGTTCCAGAATGCTTCAGGTGGTCCACTATTCTTGAAAATTCCAAATGGCACTGCCTGCACGATCTTCAACGAGGTCACCTACAACGAAATAACGTATTGCCCTTTCATATAGCAGCGTGGTGAAGTTTCATGTTCAAGGCCACACCTACTGACAAAGAATACCAGTTAATTCCACCGTGACGTCATGTGATCAATGTTGACAAGGGCGTCCTTATTGAATAGGGGCGTGGTGACGTTTTGATGGGATTTAGGGTGACATAGAATTTATTCAGAGGTCGAAGTCTTTTCGCATCCCTCGTCAGACAGACAGAATGTCAGGGAAGGGACCGCGGTCAGTCCTTGGTGGAACGTTTTTTTTTTTTTTATTCCATTGAACCTCCTTGTCGTCCGAAACCGCTACCTTCAAGGCAAAGAGCCAAGCCCACGGGAAAGTAATTTCGGGATCAAAATCCCCCTTCAAAATTCAAGCTTCATCTCAGTTGGCGTCTCAAACAAACGTGAAAAATGTATTGCTGTATCAGTATTTCTGTATTTGGATTTCCGCCCTCCCGAAAATGTATTCCTGTATTTGTATTTCCAAAGACTTTTTGCCTCTATTTGTAATGTATTTCCTATACGTATAGCGATACAATTTTACAGATATATTCCAGTATCAGTATTTTAGCTACTATCTTAATGTATCCCAGTATTTGTATTTCCAAATACATTTCGGAGTATTTCTGCCCAACCATGCGGGTTATGGTGTCACGGTGATTTCGCGTTTTGTGTATTCCTCAAATTGGGGTCGAGAGAAGAGGTTTGGGTCACTGACAAATTAGGAAATAGAGAAAACTCAAACATCTTATTTTGGCATTGCTGCATTGACACTGTTGCATTAGCCAAAAAAAACATAAAAAATTGCCGCAGTACGAACTACGAAGCGAGAAGCGCGAAGAAAACAAGTTCCTCCGAGTGTTCCTTAAGCATAAGAAGTTACTTTCATCGAAATCAAAGAGAAATATTTTTTCTATAATTTTTTTAAAGATTGTAAGTTTTTCATTTTTTCCGCGAGTAACGCCGGCCTACATCGGACACTGAACTAAAACTTCTACAGCTGGGCAATTGTGTTTCATACGTGAGACGTTCTTGCATCACATGATATCGGGTCATGTGATGTATATCCTCCCGATAAATTTAGAGGAGAAACTAAAATGCCGTATAGGTCACGTGACGTCAATTTCCCCGCTAAAATCAGCGGGGAAACTGAATTGGTGTGTAGCTCACGGGACGTAAATTTTCCCGCTATATTTAGCGGGGAAATCGACGTCACGTGACCTGATGTCTCGTGACCTACACACCAATGCAACTTCCCCGCTAAATTCAACGGAGAAACTGAATTCATGTGTAGGTCTGTGTCGTCCCATAGCGCGACACTGCGCGCGTTGCATTACGGGACGTCAGGGACCTACACACCAATTCAACTTCCCCGCTAAATCTAGCGGAGAAACTGAATTGGTGCGTAGGTTCAGTGGCATCCCCATAATGCAACACTGCGAGCGTTGCATTATGGGACGTCACAGGCCACGGCTTCACGAACTCCGAAGCAACTAGCCAAAAACGTTCCACGCTAAAAATCCCCATCCCATTACACAATGATGTCCAATCCCCATCCCATTTCACTGATATCGTTTAACAAGTTAAGTGGTGTAGTAATCATCGACAACTTAAGAAACATAGGGCATGGCTTAGTATGTTCACGCCCTTTGCTTCGCGATTCCATCTTCGGCGTTCTTTTCGACCAATGCCGAAACCTCATTGGCTGAGGTGCGATATACTAAGATACTCGTGCAACCCCACCGCCTGCGCTGCTCAAGCTGTCAGGGACTATATTTTCCCGCAAAGCACATGGAAGAGCCAGTCGCTGCCGCCTATGGAGGGGTCTCGGTGAACGACCAAAATGAAAATATTGTCGCGGATGAAAAAAATATTGATATAGACAAAAGTAAAACTAAAATGAAACGTTTCATCGCGAACTCGTGCCAGAAACTAAAGGAAGAACGAGCGTCGAGAAAGCAGCGTCGAGCGTCGAGGTGTCGGCGTGACAGCTGGTTCGAGCGTCGAACTATAGGGCGAGACTGACTCGGCAAGGCCCTTATCTTTTACGCCCGGTATGTAGAACATTCCTCTTAGAAAGTTCGAGCGTCCAACATGCGGGGGTAAGAGTAAACGCAAAACTTCAAGGGCTATACGGAGCAACGTTCCCTCTCGGCCACGCACGAGGCTATTTGTTTAGACCCAAAAAGGCACCAAGCGTGGTGGAACAACATGCTTAGTGCCAGAGCGCAGAATTACTTTTTTTTTTTAAATTTAAACTCTAAAAATTTTACATGCCCCGTCATTCCCTGAGCTTCCTTCGTAGTTTGCAGCAGTTGGCTCTCCCCAAGTGCTTCGAGAAAACGTATACGCTACAGATTTCATAGAGTCGAAAGCAAAGTGTGTAGGTACACCTGACCAGTGTTCTCGAATGCAGTGACCTTACGCTGGGGAATTTTTCTGACAGGTCCAGAAGGCCGCCAGAAGACTGCGGGAGATGGCGGAAAGAGTGAACGAGGTAAGAATCCAAACCATAAACGCAGAGAGAAACCTCACGGCCGGACTAGAAAGCGCTTTTCCTTTTAAAGTCGCAGTCACAATGTTCGTACATCGTACAAAGGACGCGGCGTTCGCTGCAGGCATGATGATAGAATCATCTGCGGACCCGCCTAATGGTATGTTCAGAGCATCTTGGCTTTGTACATATATGTGTGCTTCGAACATGACTGCAGACTTTCTTTTTTGTACGACCGATGTGACTGTCACATCAGGAAGAAATACGCCCCAGACTGTCCTCAGACTTGTCCAATGTATGAATAGTAGTGTAATAGGGTATTAGTGGTGTATTAGTAGTGTAACTGCGGCTTAAGGTCTTTGCTCTCATTCATAGAGGCGATGGGATTCTTGAACATAGCATAGAGAGTTTAAGGGAACCGTTTGTGCACATCCGATACGGTAAAAATGGGCCCTCCATGTACGAATGCGCACGTGCGAGTCTTCGGTGGTAGCGCATGCGCAGTGCGTACCGGAGGGCCCACCGTACCGTATCGGATATGCAAAAACGGTTCCCTCAAACTCTGTAGTGTTTATATGGTTGGCACCTAATCGTTTCCGCTTTTGCACTCGTACAACGGAAGGCCGTCACACACGAGTGCAGTTTCGAAAGTACCGCATTACAAGTAACAACGTTACTGATAACTCATTACTTTTCTTTTTTTAGTAACACATTAACCTACTCGTTATATTTTCTGAACGACTAACCAGTAATGTCTTTTTTTTTACTATTTGATGGTATCGAATATCAAATTACGTTAATCCTTCCTTTCAATTAATTTTCGTTTCTTCAATTTTTTTTTTTACTTTGCGTTTTAAAAAATGCAACTTAAATTAGTTCGCGTTCTATGAATTCCACCGAAAAAAGTTTTCTTCTCCGTGGCATATTTTTTCCTATAATCTTTACTAAAAAATCAATCAATCCAATCAAAATTTTTAAAAAAATGTTCTAAAATTTTGATACAATATATATATATATATATATATATATATATATATATATATATATATATAAGCGCTATGAAATCGCCCTGCAAAACTTTAATTGTTATGAAAGTTGGCATCCGCAGTTTATCGCTGCAAAACAACACTCCAATCCGAAGTAACGCGTAGGTGACGTTGATTAGTTCTTGCAAGTCACGCCAGCGGCATCCGTTACGTTCGGGGCACCGTAACGGATCTTACTAACGCGTTCATTTTGACACACTAACGAGTAACGCTTTATTTGGTTACTTATTTTTGGTAACGAGCGCAGCACCGCGATCAAGTGCTGCTTCTGAATTCGCTTGTTAGATTTTATGTTGCGAAAATTAACGCTGGCAATTGTTTGCTAAAATTCGTAACAAACCAGCGTCGATTACGATTTTTGTTTTACTATATCGTACAATAAATAATATATATATATCTTTGTCAGCATAATTTGATTTTTTTTTTTTACAGCGGAGCTGTTAAGGACTTTATTTTTCCAGGATCGTGTCCCCCGCAAAGAAATGAAGACACCGAACTCTGGACACCTACCGCCATCTATGAGCGACGGCGGCAAGCCACGTATCTGGTTGCCGCCGTCGCTCATAGATGGCGGCAGCCTTTCCACTCTGGCTTGCCGACTTGCGTCCGGCCATTACTTTCCATTGTACAGCTCCGCTGGTCTTCCTTCTTCACCAGAGCGGGAAGGCTGAAAGCTTTTATTTTGCGTTGAAGTCGGGCCAAACTGTTTAAAGAGTCGAACTTAGCTAAAACGTCTTATGGTTCGCCCTACAAGTCGAACTTCGAGTTTCGACTAGAGCCTAGATTTAAGAGAGAGATAGATTAATAGAGAGAGAGACAGCCTGAACGATAGACGACGTTTGCAATGTAAGGGCGGACGCCTCCTGCGCCGATTGGCCGGTGCTGCGCATGCGCAGCGTTGTGGGTGGCGACGGGGAAAGCGGGCGGACGTTTGCAGACGATCAACGCGTTCGCCAACTTCCTCAAAGCTTGCGTTGCAAACGCGGCCCAAAAATAACCTGACACCAATCGAACAGTTAGAAACGCTCTGTAATCTATATATAGCACACGCGCACAGTCAATTCGAAGTCCATCCGATGACGTGTTCGAAGCTTTTCCACGCTATTTGCGAGATCAAATTAACGCACTATATCTCCACGAGAAATGGTCGCGTTTATGACATTGTCAAAAGTTTTTTTCGAGCCAAAATAATAATAAGACGAATAATAATGCGCACACAAAATATACGGAAATGCTCATTTGCGATTAAGAAAATGAGAAGAAAAAAAAGAGAAGTCATAAGCTGCGACGGTACCCGATAAGGCCCAAATATATACATATATTTAGCAGTTGATAGGATTCGAGCCTCTGCGTGTTTCGCGGCTGCCCGATATAGATGGTTCCAGTGCGTCCTTTCGTCGTTAGAGATATTTAAGTGGTATTAAGGCACACGGTCGTAAACGGTCGCAAGTGTGTAGCGGGCTCCCGATTTGCTCACCGAATAAGCGTAAGCGTCTATTCTGTCTCCGGTATTTTCCCACAGTTTCCTCGCCTTGCTCGCTGACTTGAACCATGTGTAAGCGTAAACAAATCTGGAAGCTGACTAAAATGCTAGTTCGTGAATTACGAAGTTCGTGTTTACCTTTGCGTCGGCACAGCCCTTCCCCCCCCCTCCCCCTTTTTCCTTAAACCAGATGATGTGACGTCCATTAAAACGCGCCCTTCAGAGTGCAGAAATTCACCGGTTGACACTCGCCACCGGGTTCGGACTACGGTTAGGAATCTGCGGTACTTGGCATAGAAAGCACACTTAGTTTGTCGGCATTATCGCCCGCAGAAAACACGAAGCGACACCGAGCCAACGACTACAGCAGCAACAACAGTCAGCCAAACAGCAGCTTCAACAGTCCGCCTAACCACGCCAGAAATGCACACGGAAGATGTAAGTATATGGTATCGAGAGAAAAGTGCTCTCTTTGAAAGCGATATTTAGTTTACATGGAAACCTTGCACGAACCTTGCTCTTGTTGGTGTCGGTCGCACTGTATTAAGGCCATGGGAGAGGGTGTTACCAACGGAGCGCAGCCGTTGGTCTGACGTCACCGCGCTCGTGGCCAATGACGTTGCTCCATCCAGATTGTGGGGGCGGGAGGGAGCGGTGCATCTAACACCCCCCCCCCCGCCTCCTTCACTGGGTAAGAACAGGGGCCGCGTAGCAGGTGGTAGGAACTGCGTATTAGTAGAATCCGTCTCACCGTAACTTGGTAAATGACGAAGAGTCCCAGCGCACCAATCAGCTCGTTGCAAGGAGACACTTCTCGCAACACTTAGTTTGAGCTTACCACGGAGATTTGCCTGTCACTCAAAATCCACAAAAGATGCTGTCCTCTTTCTCCCGCCGGTGACTTCGACAGCACTGCGTGCAGCCGCCTCGGTGGCTCCGAGGCGAGGGCGCTAGCCTACGGATCCCCATGTGGCGGGCTCGAATCCCGGCCGAGGTGCCCGCAATCTGACGGAGGCTTATTGCGGAGGAGGCGCCGTGTAACCGAGCTTTCGGTTGCACGTCAAAAGATCCCCAGGTGGTCCAAATTAATCCTCAGTCCTCCGCTGGGGCGTGCCAGATGCCCCTCGTTGGTTTGGCACGTAAAACCCCCAAATTTGATTAGCACTGCGTGCAACTCCGGTGAGATAAAGCGCAACCACGTGTCTCCCTCCGACGCGCTGTTTGGCTCACTCAAACCGTAGCCTTCGTGGTTTACCAAGTGATGGTAGGACGGAGTATAGTTGCATATCACTCATAAACGACATATCCCCCGAAACATGCCTCAAGTTGTTTTCATACCATGTTGGGCAAGTTACTCGACAAAGGTGTTTAAGATAAGTTACTAAATACCCGCCTCATAATGTATTTAGAGTACTAGCCAGGTTACTTTCCCTGCAGAGTATTTCGAGTAGAGTACAAATACTAAGAAATGTAGTTCAATTACTTTTGAAGATAGTTCCACATTGCACCATTTGTATCGACTTCGATCACGCCAGATTGATTGATTTGCAGTCAGCAGAAGCAGACAACACTACAGTGTTATTCTATCCGGTCCCAGGACAACGAGGAGTATCTCTGATGCATTTGATAAGATGATAAACATATTATCAGTATTTTTAAGACGCAGAAAAGCCCCTTTTGTGTTTATTTTAGAATGCGCAGCTTGAACGCACCGATTTACTTAGCAGCATAGTCATTATATCCGGAGTTCACGTTAAACAACTTTTAAATACGGGAAAAAAAAGTGAATAACATGGCACTGCCGCACCTTCCTGAGAGGACTAGGGTTGAAGAATTAATCGATTAGCCTACCGATTAAACGATTCATACTTTAATCGCGATTAATTTTTTTAACCGGTTAATCGGTAAAGTTTTGACGAACTCCGTTTTTTTTTTTATTGTTCCCCATCTCAGGGTCTACAAGATGTCGATTAATTACCACCTCGCCTACACCCTAAAAATTAGATGCTTTCGCCACGCAGACATGGACGAATACACCTATATGAAGGGCAATCTTTGGGCGAAATTATAACCTAAAGTAAACCCTCAGGGCGGGATTCGTAACTCCAGACAAGTGGGGAAAGTTGCACGCGCCCTGGCCACTTGAACGCCGTGCGAGGGTCCGTTTAGCGCAGCAGATACTATTGTGAACAATCAGAGGAGGCCGCCCTTGCCAGAGAATAATCAACGAACCTCTTTGCCTCATGCAGGGGAAGGAATAATTTGTGAGTTTCGGTGTCTTTGAACTGTTCGTCAACTGCACATCGAGGTTGATTCATAATGGAAATTGTTATATTGCGCCGTTTATCACATATTCAACAGAGGGAGAAAATGTATATATATATATTGAGTTTTAAAAAAAATATTATGCATGGTACTGAATGGGGCAAATTAATCCGGTTATACTTTTTAAACGTCGCCCAGCCCTAGAGAGGACTCTTCGTTTGCGCTTTGACACCCCATTATGCTCGTAGCTTGTTTCCTTAGGGTCGGGTTATCAACCTTCCCCACAAACAGTGTTCCCGAGAGCAGTGAAAGAAAGTGGCATTGTTGCCGTAACAAAGCAAAACATAAACAAAAAGCACATAGGAAACTTTTTTTTTTCTTGTTGCGTCCATTTCTTATTTTCCTCTTGTTCCACTGTTGGCATTTTGAGTATGCATATATTTGGTTCTGGCTTATTTCGTGTTTTCTGTTCAGTCGCGTCCGCTTCAAGCAACGTTACTAAAACTCTCAGTTGGGAAACTCACCCTTGAAACCTGGCCGCTGGCGTCCACCAAGACCGAGCTAAATTAGAGTTCCTGTATAGCTCCCGGGGAGCATATAGAGGAACTCTAAGCTAAATACGCAAACAGCGCCACCCCTTTGCGACGAGTTGAAACATGAAAGTTGCTTTACATAGCTACTGCGAGATGGCCCCCGAGATGGCGCCACCGGCCCTTGCCCGACTCTACGTGTAGCCGTGCAGTTCTCGGAGTAAACGCTGCGGGAGAAATGGCGGCGTTGCGATCGCCATTAGCTCGGTTCTCGAGTACGGATCGGAGCCACTTTTTAGGGGCGAAGCTCCTTAGGGGCTAGCCATGTCCGTATGTCCGTCCGCCGTAGGCCGGCGTCGAGTGCTCGTGCTTCTGCTCGTGAAATCACGTGCTCACGAGCACGTGAGCACATGCTCACGTGCTCGTGTAAGGCAAAAAAAAAAAGAAAAAAAATGACAAAAAAATTACGAGCTCGTGAGCTCACGTGCTCCTGTAGGGCAAAAAAAAAGAAAAAAAGAAACAAAGATGAAAAAAGATATGAAAAAAAATGTTGAATTCTGTTTGCGCAGCGACAGGACGAGTAGGGGCTCTGACATGTGGTAGTAACTCAAGACCTGGGGTTTCTGTCATGGATGAAACGTTGCATGTAGCCGCTCAACGTCTATACAGGAGAGGGCGCTGCGGTCAAATGCGTATATAATCGCGTTAAACTTTGCATGCATTGGCTCAACGTTTATAGACGAGAGGGCGCTGCGGTCAAATGCTCAAATGCGTATATAACCACGTTCCGTACCACACATTCTCTTTCTGACATGGATGAAAACGAACGAAAGGCTCGGCATGCTGCGGCTCAGCGTCTACGCAGACAAGCACCACCAGAGCTTCGCCCCAACCAACATCATTCACCACGTGGAGATGCGGTCAATTTTTAAAGCAAGCTCTATGGCAGTTTCCCAACTGAGTGGTTCTAGTAACGTTGGCTTCAAGTTTGCAATCGGTTGACATTTGAGCTTAAGTGTGCCGGATCCTATTCCGGTAAAATTTCCCTGCCCAGGCTAGCGGTTGTACTGCACTGGCTAAATTGCTCATCTACACCTGGGAGACTCGTCGCCCTTGGAGGCAGACCAAGTTCTAGGCTGTATAAACCTACAAACAACCCAATTTTTTAAAATTTCCCTGCTACATTTTCTTTTCTTTTTAAGGATTTGAAAATCTATTTTAGATAAGAAGTACAATGCACCGAGAAATGTAAATTAAGATAAAGTACCAAATGTTCTCATTGAAATGTATTTGGACGATACCAAATTACTGCGAAAAGTAATTGAAATACAGCATGTTGAGCATAGTATATTCGAGATAGGCACAACACGTCTGTTTCGTACCCATTTTTTTTACAGTTTACATTTTTTATATAACTTTTTTCAGCCCTGCACGGAGGAGCATGTACGTATATGCATCTTGTCGTAATTCGTTCTTATTTTCCTGCGATGTAAACCACCACCCAGAAATGTAAAAAAACACCTGAACAGCAGCGTCCCCTTTCTAAAAAAAGCTTTCTTTCTTTCTTTCTTTCTTTCTTTTTTTTTTTTTGCTTTTTGAAATTTTGGGTTAGGAGACATTGCCTAAACTACTGGGTGACCAGGAGGGGCCAGGCTCTTTAAATCGACCACAAAATTCGGTTTCTTAGCCTATCGCGCTACGATTTTGTGCAGCGTTGCCCACAGATGGTGTTTGTCTGTTTTGTTTGTTTTTTTTTTGTAAAATTTGCAAAGAGCAAACTTACCTGAGGAAAAAAGTAAGGAAAGAAAAAGGCTGAGCTCGTTTGGAAACTCAGCGGAGCCACCGGTCTTCAAACAATACGGCGTCGCTTCGCACGGGAGACAAGAGATGGCGCAAGCGGTCGCGATGCCAACTGCCGCCAACGAACCAGAAAGAACGAGCATACGGCGCCGAGAGCCGGCGTCTTTAGCAGACGATCGTTTCGACTCAAAAGCGGAGCGAGCTTTTTTGATATCAGTTGCGAATGCATTATTTTATCACCCTTACTAATAAAACATATTGAATGGACAGATAATCGATTAAAAAAATGGTTTGTCTTGATATTTTGACTGTTTTTGTTTTCGGGGTACTGATGCCGTCTGCTTTGCAGTTCCTTGTTGTTACCTCGCCTGTTTTTGTTTCTGCGACTGTCGCCGCCACTGCATTCCTCGCCTCCTAGCAGAGGGTTCATTTAGTGTCTGACAAATAAACCCTCAGCTGTGTTTGAGACGTTGTGTTGTGTTCGTCCCCTTCTGTGTTTCCTGAGTCTCGGGTGCTATTACCATGATAGTCCGTTTCACCTTGCATCCGGGAGCAGCGGATGCTACGAGACATCGGAGCCAATCCAAGGCCGTGTGAGCGTCGCCTGACTTCGGAGAGGGGGCACGGTGACGCGTGCGGAAAGCGTATCACAGACTACGTCCACAGAGAAGGATTGGCTATGGTAGCTCGTAGAGTCCGCTTCGTCCGCACGTAAGGCGAAACGGAGTACAAGAACAATATCATTGGAAGAGTCCGGGAAGAGAAGAAATACTGATAAGTTGACTGAATGTAGGTTTTCTGCACGATGAATGCTCCATCGCGATCTTGACGCGGCCCGTTCGGGACGACTCTTTCGAAGCTTCGAAGATTTAAAAAGGACCGAAATGGATATTGCCACGGCAACGGATACCGATCCGCCCATTGCCCTGCTGTGACTTTTTGTCGTGCGTAGGTGCGCGAGCCCATAGCTTGCTGTTGCCCTGGTGCACGAGCTTGTGCGCCGGGTGGCATAGAACAAGAGCTCGCTCTTGCCTTCCTGCGGTACAACACAAGTTGAAACCGTGGCGGAAGCTGGCGCTACTCTCCCAGACTTCAGCGACTGTGTGCACATCTTTGACCTCAGTCGTCTTACAAAGTGCCATATTGCGCGCGCAGATGGACGACATGGAGCCCACCAAGTACTGTAGGTGCAGATCTCACGGCAACAAGACGTTCGTTCGGTACAACCTTTCACGTTGCGGCCAGGACGGGATGTTTGTGAGTGAGCATTTCCATTTCAAGAACGACCGAACTGAGACATTTCGCAAACGTCCTCAGGAGACCCAAGTAGCACAGTTCTTTGAACCAAAGTTTAGTTTCCGCCTGGCAATTTAGGGCCCCTAACCCCCTCCCCCCCCAAAAAAAAAAAATGTTTGATTAAAGTTGATATTTGTTAGCCAGGTATTTTGGTCCTAACTCGCCAAAAAGAGTGCCATAGTTAACTGGCAACTTTGGGCCTAAATCGTCAAACCAGTGCAGGAATTAGGCTTCCCTGCTGGGTGTTTGGTTCATACGTTGCATTTTTTACTTATGTCTGGCACTTCGGCATTTGTCTAAGAAACCAAAGGAAAGTTTAAAAAAGTAATTTGGCACTAACTATGTAATTAGTAAAAATTGCTAGACAATTGCGTTGCATACGTGAAACGTTCAACGATAACCTTGAGTTTCCAGACGCCTTCGTTCACGGCGCTCTTGATCGGATAGTGTAACGCGTACCATATGTACACTTGATAGTTGTTTTTAGAATGAAGCACCGCTAATCGTGCTGATAAACCTGGCGATCTTCCCGAGCCTTGGAAACTCTCAAACTCCTCTTCCTCATTGCGCACAGGTGGTGGAGCTCTTCTTCGTCTACGCCTCTGGTCACATGACCTCCCCGTTAACCAATCAGCGTCGAGCACCTCACTTCTCCTCTCCCACCCTTCAACCAATCAGTGTCAAGCCTCGCGGCCACGCTTTTATCCAATCTTCACTTTTGTCTGAACTTCGCCGGAAATGCCGAACACCTTTAAAACGTTTCACATTAATATAATGAAAGCTAAACAAAAAAGAGCGACGAGGACAGACATGCACAGGCTGTACAAGTGTACGTCCTCGTCTCTCCTTTTTGTTTAGCTTTCATTATATTAGTACCTACTTCAACACGCTCGTCCAACTCCCTATTATAGTTAGTGCCAAAGTATCTGGAGCAAACAGTGCCCCTAGGATCGGCACACTCCGTCCGTAACGAGCAGTAGAAACAGATATTTTGTCCGCCCACATAAAGAAAACGTATAAAGGCCCGTTCACCGCAGTTGCGGCCGATTACGACCAACTGAGACAAGACCGGTTTTAAGCCTCTTGCGACGGCTTGCCAGCGGATGCGCTGCTGCGGAGTTGGTCGTCAAGGCGGATCCACACACTTGCGTCGAGTCCGACGGCTGCGTCGGCTCTAACAAAACGGAGTGAAAATCGGTTTTGTTGGAGCCGACGCAGCCGTTGTCGTAGCAACCCTCGCACTTGGTCGGATTCAACGCAAGTGTGTGAACCGCCCTTAAAGCCGTCGCGAGAGGCTTAAAAATCGGCCTTGTCTCAGCCGGCCGTAGAGTAGCGCAAATGTGTGAACGAACCAAATAAAGGCTGACGTCCAGACTCGCGTTCTGCAAGTCAGAGCTATTCTCTTTCCTTCGGGAGATGAAGACTACGGCAGTTGATTGGCCAGAAGCGGCTGTGCGGAACAGAATATCTGGCGGCCTGTGTCAGTCAAGCTCTTGCAATTGCAGGCTATGCCCTTCACGCGCATGCGCTGCACGTGCCTTGCAACATGCAGGCATTATGGGACACTTTGCTCGGGACGCCATGCCTCAGCAGAGCTCGTGTATTCGGCGACCTCCAGGTGACCTAAAGGGGACGCCAGCTATCGGGCAAATATGGCGGTCGAATCCAGGTCGTGCCGTGCCATCGTGCCGACGCTCGAACGCACAACGCTGGGGTCATCCAGCGAGCGGGACATTGGACCCCAAATGGCTCGCCCCGCTTCTGTAGTCTCCACGTTTCGAGGACCTCCGGCGATGTGGTGGGGTCAAGCGACTTCCTCAGAGGCTTGACTCTCTCCGAGGTCCCCCGAGTACGTCGGAGATGACCTCGGCTCACTGTCAGCATTCCACTGTGCGGAGTGAGAGGTCATGTGGACACCCGCAGAGGTCCCGTGACCCTCTCTGAGGTCACGTGGCCCCACGAAGTTATGTGACCACCCTCCCCGAGGTCGCGTGACTCCCCCCGGATGACGCCCAAGTCCTTCCCTACTCCTCCTCGAGAGCTGCGCTCTAATTCGGCGTTACAGGCAGTTGTAAACGGCTTATTTTTCGGGACATAGACTACGCGTGTTGCCAAACTGATTCTGTCGAACAGACATCTGGCGACCGTCATACCCACCTCGTGATCAAGCACGCTGCAGGCATGCCCGTCACGCGCATGCGCTGCACGTAAATCGCGAAGGACCTGGTCATGCCGGCTCTAGTCGTGTGCCCGCCAGTGTCGTTCGTTTTAGCGAGTCGCGTACAGCGCTTGATCCGAACCAGATGCATAGAGGCCTGTTCACACATACAGCGGAGCGCTATAAGCACAGCGCTGACTTTGCGCTAAGCGCGTCCACCGACGGGAGCGATCGCCAGCTTTGTATGGCACCGTCCAAACTGTTGCTTGTGGCAGACGATAAGTATAGCTGCCGACACGTGAGGAGCCATGGATCAGCGCTTCGCTGCATGTGAGTGACCGGCCTTAAGTCTTAGTACAAACCGTTTGCTCATTCAAAAGTTATCAGTGATGCTCCGAAACTTTTGATAGGAAAATGCAGTCCGTTCTTGGTAGCTAGCGCCGTTCAGGTCCATGCATTTCGTCCGCCGCCATTTTCCAATTGCAAATTTAGAAAATTTGCTCGCCGTTTTTCATTGAGAGAACGGTTCGTTCTGAAACTTTGGTCTGTGGTTCGGACTGCTAGTGCTACAATTGGGCGGAGAAGACGCGTTCGCCAGCGCCCCCCCCCCCCCTTTTCCCTAAACAATAAAGGTCAACTTTTTTATTTAAAAAACGACGTACTCAGGCTTTTTTTTTTAGGAAGAAAAGTTTAGTTTTTGGTTACATGGCACATGTTACGTCAACGAAAGAAAGGGATTTGGGCAATGCATTTCCTCTACCCAATCCAGACCCATAAATCCGCCCCTGGGCCGCTTTGCTCATCTCGCGGCTGCGTCCAATAGGGAGGTTTACGTCACGTGGCCAGCTTCACGGGGGAAACGGAAGTACCTAGCGCCCCTGCCTAATGGCAGGGAAATCCGTGTCGCTTCGAGCGCGAAGGTTGAATTTCGCTCACAGGAACTGGCCGCAGAGGCTCGCAATCGGAGCGCAATTAACCGCACCCTGTTATGTTACCAACCCCGGCGAGGCGCCGTGCTCCAATTACGGCACACTACGGGAGCGGGTCACTACACGATCGTTCGACAAAGACCCTCTCGAAGACCCGGAACCGAGGCTTTTAAATATCTGCCGAAGTAACCAGCCAGAATGAGTCTTCCTCTTCCTCTAACATCAAGAGAAGCTGCTGCTGGGAAACCATAAATTTCCAGGCCAATGACAGGAGTTGTTCGACCTCCTCTTCATCGAAGCCTAGAAGATCTAGGAGACCGGCACGTGGAGCGAAAGCTCGCGCTGCAGAACCCAGGGATCCCGGGCTCAATCCCCACCCCTGCCCGTTTCGATCTATGAGCATCGTACCGGCGTGCGGTCGTGTATCACTACTGCGCGGCGCACAATAAAGACCCCAGGCTAGCGGATGTACTGCACTGGATAAATCGCTCATCTATACAGCAGGTAACTCGTCGCAAATTTGAAATGGCTGACCAAGTTCACGCTGTATAAATATCCACGCAACCCGAATCAATATTTACCCAAATGACCTAGAAGACCGCTTTTGCGATGAAGAAGAGAACCGACCTACTGTATTGCACAAAACTTAAAAAAATATCTGTTAAATTATGTAGGGTATTTTGCTGTTCAGACTTACGGTACCCTGTATATGTACATACCGTAAAAAACACTGTTTTAACAAAGAAAGTGTACTGTAGTCGTGTGGTAACAGACCCAGGACTTGTTGCGGCGTTAATGTTCCGGGTTTCAATCGCGTCCCAACGTTTTTTGCTTTCTAATTTCGTTTCGTAAAAAAATCTTTTTTTTTTTAGTTGACACAATTGCAATATTGCCACGTGGTGTTACTGAAAACAGTCCGCTTTGTATATTTAATAACAAATAAAATTGTAGTTGCTGTGGAAAGGATGCTTGTTTCGGCCCCGTTTGTATGCAGGTCCTACCGATGCTGTAATTTTGGCTCCCATTAAATGAACATAATGAAACGATTGTATTCGCGCATTAACCGAGCTTCATTTTATTTTATTTTTTCTTTCGGTGTGTTCATTCAACAGGTGGGACAAACAATAAAAACGGCGTACGGCGTATTCGTGCAAGTGGGTGATTTATAAAAAAAAGTATCAGAGTTAAAAAGTAGGACACACGCGCAAAATATAAATGTATAACAAAAACAATTTTGTCGCGGCGCGATTTGAACACGGAACTTTCACGCCCGACGACAATTTTCCCGGCTCTGTTACCACGCGACTACTAGAAGACGGCAATAGTTGCGTCGCTTGCTGGCGCAGATATGTAAATGTAACGCCACTGCTTTTGTCTCGCGTAATTTCTCTCCTAAAGTGTGAGGCTTCGGATAATTGGACTCGAATGGAAAGCCTCTGCGGTCAGCATCTGCGAGCGAAATCGCACTCTTGTCCTCGAAGCGACACGGATTTCTCTGCCGCTCGACAGAGATGCTATAGGTACTTCTGTGTCCCCATGGAGCTGGCCACGTGGCATGAAAATCCCTCTTGGCCGCAACCTCCGACGCAGCCGCGAGGTGAGCAAACCGGCCTTGGTGCTGCGTCGGCCTTCGGTTGGGACTCGTCCTCAGTCGGTGCCTCACTGGCTGAGCACGGCCGAACGCAGCATGCGTCAGAAACATAAGAAGCCGTTTACGTTTGCTATCCACATAGCCCAAGTGAGTCCCTATATACACGCTGAAACAAATCTGGAGGGTGTATTTTGCCGCAAAGCATTTGGGAGTGCGAATCACTGCAATTTACGGAGGATGCGGCTCGGCTAATGACAATGTTGAACTATATGTTTAGTTCTAAGAAAAAGAAGAAGAAACAAATCGCGCTGTCGAGCAGCGCAGACTGTTTTTACGGCGATAGCTAGTGGCCGTTCAAGGCGTTGTGCGACGTAGACCGCTAAACGTATAAGCATCTAACATTGTGACGTCACGGCAGCCTCATTCGGTTCAACCACAACGTCCTCATTCGGTTCACCCGCAGCGGCCTGAACCGCGGTGCAGAATATTCTGGCGTGGTGCAGAAAAGTGCAGGGCAATGTATGTAGTGCGTATACTTCCTACGGCCGTGTTTTTGAGACAGAGCCGCACTTGTATAAATTGAATACGGCAGTGTCCACCGAGTGCAGCTGGTACGGGCAAATTGAACACAGCGAGTGTCACACGACGTGACAATTTTCCCGCTGAGGAAAGTTCTCCGCTAAATTTGGCGGGAATTTAACGTCACGTGACGCCATGGTACCAAAGTGGCAACGATCGACGTCACAGAAACCGGGGTGTCCTGGTGTCGGATGTCGCGAACCTGGCGGTTGGTCGCGGAAATGCTGGCGAAAAAGCACGAGCGAACGCCAGTGTCGCTGTCGTTGCGTCGTCCCAACATCCGGCTTCCGAAGCTTCCGTGGACTGCCACGCTGGTGAGTGACCCGCAGCAGAACAGGCGTCTCACACTTTCACCACCACTCGCTGGGACGCCGCCAGGATCGCGACAAGCGACAGCATGACACTCGTATGACGTCATCAGGCAGAGATTGAGGGACCACTTTCTGGACGCGGCAGTCACATCAGTCGCAGACGCGTTCCTGGCACCATACCTCCGGAGGAAAACGGGGAAGAACACAGGGCCTTGCCTTGGCCACCGATTAGATGGCTGGCAATATTGGTAAATAAATAAACAACAACACTATTTCAATCATACTATAAAAAAGTAACGTCTGCTAGTTTTATGCGTGACGGTAACATGTTCCTTTTATTTCGAGGTAACGCAGGTCCGTAACGTGTTCTTGCTTTTTTGTTTTTTTTGCAAAGAACGTGTAACGTATTTTGTAACTTTCTTTTCCGTAACGGTTTCAACGTCAAACTGTCTATTATCAGCCTCGCCGTTCATTCCCTCCCAAGACTGCAGTGATTGTATCTCTCAGGCGCTTTACGGGAAACTTGACGCTTTAGATTTCTTGGAGCGACATTAGAGAGTTTTCGTAGACCGCGTCTCCCTCCGCTAAGCCCTCCGCAACGAAGAAGCCGCTACTGCGTCTGCGCGCCAGTCGCCTAGACTGTAGAGTTCCGGCCAGCGTAGCGGGTTGCGGAGAGCGTTGCGGGACAGCGGAAACGATCTACGAAAACCCCTATTCTTCCAGGGCGCGTCTACAGCCGATCCGTAACCGCTTCGTTCTCCACATTGCCTTCCAGCTCTGCGTAAACGGCGATTGCCGGAACATAACAAGAGCGATGCACATAGACCTGTGCAAAGAGTTATTCCGAAAGAAATACGGCGTTGCCCCTATTGGAACCTATTATGGCTTATTTAAAAAGGTAAGTGGCGAGCGATTTCGTCAGTTGATCTATATAGTACAACATATACCGGACGTTTGTGAAAAAAGAGAAGCGTGTTTTTCGGCACGCGTTAATAAACTACGCGTCGCAGAAAGGTAAGACCCCGTGGGAATGCAACAATGTAGAGGTGGTGATAGAATGCCAAATTTTGAGCAGATGACGTTACCTGGATCAAAATATACAAAATAAAAAAGGCCCGAGGTACAACTAAGCACTTATGAGTTGCGAATGCGAAAGCAAGCACGCCGCTCTTCCGCTCCCTTCTTCGTCTGCGGCGTACTTGCGTCGACGGTCGAGCGCGCCCGCTGTCCTCGGCGCGCTGACCTTGGGCGTGGAGCGCTGGAGCTGCTGCCTCGTGGGCACGCAGCGCCATGGGGTGGCGGTCGTTCAAATTGACGCGCAGCGGCCAATCGGGAGCCTCGTCGACGCGCTCCAGCCAATGGGACCAAAGCCGAACTCCATCAGCTTTACTCCGCTCCTTTGGGATCGGGAAACTAGGTACCGTTTGGCTAGGCTTTTCGCGTGGTTTCATAGCTGGGAGCAGGCTTCACTGGAGAAAGGATTTAAGGTGCCGTTTGGCGCGGCTTCAAAGCTGATGACGTCGGCGCGCTTTATGGGACAGTTAATGCTTTCACATTAAAACATCACTCTTCCCATAAGGGGACGTCCTCACAATGCCACATTTGGTTTTGATGAATATTAGGCTCAAGTAGACGTCGGCTGGAAAGAGAATAAGGCAAGAGAAGTAAAAAACACTCGTCAGCTAGAAAGAGAATATTGCTTCCCTTCTTACAGACAAGTTTTTTTTTTGTGCGTTATATTTTATGGTTTTGTGCGTGCAGCCGTTTTTCGTTTGAACGGTCGTGGTTTGGTTTGGACTGGTTTCGGTACACCGCGGCGTGGTGCGCGGTTCCCGTCCTGCTTTTCCAGCGGAGCTGTTAGGGGCTAGTTTCCCCAGTTTCGTGTCCGTGGACAAATAAATCTCGCCACAACCCTCCGGACAGCTACCGCCATCTGTGAGCAACGGCGGCACAAAGTACAGCTCCGCTGCTCTTCCTTCTTCACCAGGGTAAAAAGGCTGAAAGGTTTTCACTTCGTTTGTTCGCGCGTTACGTCCACTCTCCCTCTTACAAAGGGAAAGAGCCTTCTGGCATAAGGTACCTTATTCGGGCACGCCTCCAATGACGCACCGCGGAGCTGGAGAGGAGGCGATTGAGCGGCTGTGGTGGTGACAGAACGTAAGCGACAATGCAAGACCGAGGCGCAGCAACGACGCCGTTTGCGCGTAACCGCCGACACCCGGGCAGAAAGATTATGGAGTTTTAGAGAACCGTTTTTGCACATCTGATACGGTACAATCAGCCCTCCGGCACCAACTGCATATGTGCGAGCCTTGGCAGTTGCGCAAACGCAGTTCGTACCGGAGGGCCCGTCGTACCGCATCGGACGTGTGAAAACTTTTCCCTAAAACTCCCCATTGGCTCTTCGAAGGCAACAGTATGCGGACAGTAGGCGGCGATCGAGAGAAGCTCTGGTGGTTGCATCCGCAACCGCCGACACCCGGGAGAACAGACTCGCTCTCCGAAGGCAACAGTTTACCAACCATGGCGAGGTTGGAATTTCCATCCTTCGCTGGTTCAGAACCCCGCGCTAAATGCTGACGCATTTCGTCGAGAATCAGCGTAGCAACAGGAACGATTTCGGCATATTTTTTTTTCTTATTGGAATAGATGAATGCATGTTACAGGCGGCCACAGTGTAATTTCTTGTTTCGATGATATTAAGGGGCGTTCACCAATTGCGATTCGCGATTCGAAATACTTTTTAGAGAACGGGCTCGTTTTATTGAAGTTCGGCTTAGAGAAAGCGCTCATCAAACAAATTCACCAGACCGGTTTGGTGAGTTCTGGTCTTTCATGGTGTAAACACAAGACCTTCCTAGTGTATCCTGACGTGCACATCGGAGCGGCCTAGTGTGTCCCAAGGTAGCTAAACTCGTGAAGCAAAACGTTCTTCGCTTTTTGACGTAGCGGGGGAGTGACCAAAAGAACGCCGCAAAGTTTCCTCCTCCCTGCGCGCGCTCAACTTTGCAACTTTTGATGAAAAATCCCCCGCGATCCCTAGGCGGTTCACAAGAGCACGAGACAGCGCGGGGAGGCGAGCGTTCACGCCGGTTGCTGTATGTTGTCTTTGAGCTCTCTAGCGCCGACAATCCCGTCATGCCTCGCCCAGGCGAGGAGCGAGAGCAGACGACGGGAGTTCGTCTGCTACGAGGCGGCATTCGCACAGCGGAGCTGAAAGAAAAAGTTGGTATTCTGCTCGAAATCGCGTCCCGCGGGCCACAAACTCAAACGCGAGCTTGAATTGTAAGCGTCTGATATTCCACGAAGGGAGGCATCGACGACCCGTGTTTTATTTGCGAAATTTGGGTCGCTTTGTTGCCGTACAGACGCTGAAACCTACCAGTGTGTAATGAAAGGCCCAGGACAAACACAGAGGCCGCGAGATCTCGCATCATCTGTGTGCAGGTGAAAAGTAAAACATTTTTCGACAAAGCTCCCACAGCAGAAACCTGTGACGCATTCACTCGGCGTCCGGGAAGGCTAAACATGGAGACGTTGCCCGAGGCTCAAGCACAGTCATATTTGAACGGCAGCTATCTTGTCCCGTCGTATTTTGTTTGAGAAAGCTCTCGTTCTCAATGCCCTCACCAGGAAAATAAAAAAAGTCTTACGAAACGTATTGCTAGATGTTCCAAAGAACTATATTTAAGCAGTATCCTTTCAGTGGTTCACTCATAATACTATGCTTAAAACGAAGCAAGCTTTTGCGCGTACAGTGCCATAACTTTTCTCAAGTGTATGCTGTTTTGTAGTCAGCTGGCTTCGGAAACTTACGCCGTCTGTAGATATCTCTGACAGCCGAGATCCTTAATTGGAAATCATCGCAAATATAAGTGACACGTTGCAGCAACCAACGTTTATAGATAAACGATGGCAGCGACTGCGCTCCCGCATTCCCACCCATCACGTCGAACAAAAAGGCGCTAGTTTCGGTTTGAGGTCGGTACTTTTCTACAACACCTATGGCGACAGCATCAGTCTGCACTAGGTGCATTCGGCAAGTTCGTCCGAGGCCTGTTCTCCGTGCAGCACTCCGCGGGTGCAATGCATTAGAACTCTCACAGTGCAAGTCTGGATCGCGGTTCGGGAGCCCGTCACTGGCCTCACCGGCGGCCATTGCTTGACAACAGGCAATACGCCGCGTCCTGTCTAGTTCTCCCTTCGCTTTCGTCCTTGTTGTTTTGGCGTATTACAACATGAGGCAATACACAAAAGTCTAAGGGAGAAACACGCAAAAATATGAAGCTTGTACGCGGTGCTCGGGGGCGAGTATTTTATGACGTGCTGCGATGATTATATCAGGTGCTTGGGGATCAACTAGACATTCGTCAAACGTTCGAACATTGATTAAAAAAATGGACCGGAGCACCACCGATTTTAGTGACGTCGCTTGCTTCGATTGCTAAATAAACGGCACGTTCAGCGACTGAACGGCACGCTCCGAGTTTCAGTTTTTCACGGAAGCCCTCACAGCAGTTCAAAGAAAAACTTTCTCCATGAAGTACTATGTACAAGCGGTTAAAACGATGCGAATGTCCCCAGTAAAGGCCTTCCAACTTATCGTTTGCTGAGCTCTGATGGCTCCGAGATCACGGATGACAGCACAATAACTCTCGGTAGCCCTTGTCTCATTAAACACATCACAGTTAACGCCCAACAAAGTCGTCCTCGACCCTCAACCACACAACGTTTATTTAAACAAGATTGGTATTCTAACGCGTTTAATATTCTTGCCAACAATATTAACTGTTATTTGCGGAAACAGGATAGAAGTTTCATGATCGAGAACAACCTACCAACGTAATAAAATTGAGTTTTCCCGTTTCTCCTATAGCATGCATTAGATCGTGTCAAGCGATGACTTGCCGGTGGTGCCGCTCGACCCCAGCAATACAGGCCTCTATCCGCGATCCAGCCTATTAAGAGATCAGTGGTGCCAGTGCTATTAGACATAAATCGTGAATTTGCATCGGTACACCCATACCTGCCGGATGTCGGGACGAGGCGCAAAACCGTACATCCGGCCAATATTGAAGCCGGTTTTCGGCCGAAGTTGCCTCGACACTCGCCAAGAAGCAGCGTGTTGTTTCGGCGACTCGTTTGTGTAATTTAATTTTTCAGTCATTTTATTGGGTCCCGGGCCACTGTGTACACCCCAAAAAAGGAATGTACTGTGGTAATTACACCTTGACGAGAAGGAGGCACGTAGCCAGGATTTTGTTTTAGGGGGCGGGGGGGGGGGGGGCGCCCATGACAAAGTGCTTTATGAGGGGGAGGGCAGAGGCGGCCCCGGCAAAATGGAAGATTTCGGGCGGGGAGGGGGGCCTATGCCCCCCCCCCTGGCTACGTGTCTGATGAGAAGGGGTATTGTAGTTTTACATCTTTATAAAAAGGTGTAGTGCATTATCACACGTTTTAAGAAACGTGTTTAAAAAATCACACATTTTTAAAGGTGTGAGGTTTACATTTTTTTATGTCTATTGCTACACTTATTAGGGGGTTAGTTATTGAACACCCCACTTACATGTATAAAGGTGTGAAAATTATTAATTTGTATATACCTCCAACGGAAGAAAATCTCTTTCATGTGATTACATCGCGTGCCGATGAAACGATCTGTCGATGACACGTCGTTCGATGAACTGATTTGACCGGCAATGAGTGACCACTGCCAGTAAAATTTCGGAGAAATAATTCTGCCGGCTGCCGGGAGACTCGAACCTACCCAAGAATTATCCCGGTTCTTGTTTGTTTTCCAACATTCTGAATTGTATACCAGCTTATAGTACTCCTTCGGATATTGCAGAAAAAAAAACGATGGCAGCCGCAAAAATTCTGGCAGCCCGGCTCACAGTCATGTGGGAGACTGACAGGTGCTCTTCAGTTGCCACCATGCCTTGAAAGCTACCGGTTTCGAAGAACCGAAGCGCGCAAAGAACTTGTGGTTCCACGGTCATGGTAGACGCGATTGTCCGCCGCCTCGAAGTCCGGGCGCCGAACGAAGCTCGTTGCGGAGTCAACGCACAACGGCTTTCGATAGCCGGTACTGTCGCCGAAAGTCGTCGTCGGGGAGTTGAAAGGCGTCCCCGGTGGTCTCAGTAGCGACGCCGACGGTGGCAGAAGATAAGCTCGGCCGCAGCGTACGGCGCCGCCATGTTGACAAAGTGTAACTTCGCCTCGATCCGAAGCGAAGATCTCGAGCTCAAGCCACGGCTCTCGCAAAGTTCGGAAACGTCACTTTGACGTCAGCGACAACTTCGACAAACGAGGTTTCTTTTTTACACAAACTTCGGAGGGATTTTGAGCGTCAGCAGGTCGCCTAGGGACAATCTGTAAAGCATTAATTTTAGCTTGGCGTAGGGATGTAGGGACAAATGGGCGTTACGTCATCGGCGAAGCCGTTCAGTCAGCGGGCTCCTCGCGCCCCTCACGCGCCGCACGCGCGCCTCGATGAACCTTTGCTACATTCTGCCTCTCTCAAAGAAATGATCGTTCTAATGATTGACACCTCGCTCGGCGCGACACCAGCGTCGCGAGAGTCCAATTAGCGCGTTCCGCAAACTTCGGGCACAAAGTTGTGCTTGACGAGTTTAGCGACCCTGGTGTGCACTATGCACACCATACCAGCCTAGTGTATTGTGATGTGCACATCAGGCCGGCTTAGTGTGTTTTGGTGTGCACACCACATCAGCCTAGTGTATCCTCATGTGCACATCAGTGGCTTAGTGCGTTTTTGTGTGCACACCACACCAGAAAGAGTATCCTGATACGCCACTCAGACCAGGTTAGTGTTAAGGGGGATTCAACCGCTCGTCACTCAATGGGCAAATTTCGCTACACAAACCTGAGTTTCAGGAATGCACGATAGTATTCATTCTTTTGGGGGTTACTTATGATAACGTAATGAAGGTTGTACGGCCCTTGGATTTTTCTTTTAGAGCGCTGGAGATTTTTAATAAAATCCAGAAATACGACCGTTTTGACTGTTTTTAGCGCGTTTTGAGGCATTTTTGAAAATACAATTATTTAGAAGACAAACATGACAAAACGCTTGGCCGTACGTACTAGGGGTGCCTCTAATCTTAATTGTAAGACCATGACGAGACAGCAAAATATTGTTGTATTTGTGTATTTGTGTAAATAAAATCACCCTGTTAATTTTATTTCCAACTTGTTAAACGAGATGGCGACACTAGTACTAGATGCCTCAAACCGGAGATTTTCTTGCTGTTGTTGTTTTTCTCTCGAGCTCGAATTCGAGCGCGATGTCTCGTTGCTCGTGGATCGGTAGCACGTGTAGCGAAAGCTCACGCTGTAAAGCTCACTGATCGTGGATTCAATCCACCGCCTCTGCCCGTTTCAATCTGGATGAGCATCGTACCGGCGTGCTGTCACGAATCACTATTGTGCAGACATGTACAAGTTACTCAAAAAAAGTAATTAAGTTAAGTTACTGAATATTCAGGTCAAAAGTAATTTGAGTAGAGTAGAAATTACTCAAATAGAAAGTAAGTGAGAAAATTACTAATTACCGTAAAAAAGTAGCGAATTACTTTTGAAGTTACTTTTATATGTTTTTTATGGTAAAAAAATGTACAGAGGTCCGTTGGCAAAATTGTGCTAGCCAAATATGAAGCGGCTTTTTTTCACAAAAACGCTTTAATAGCTGGTTCTGCTTCTGCGTGCCTAATTGTTTTGTACTTTCTTGATTGGTCAATGATGTACTGCGAGTGTGTCATTTCTACTTTGAGGTTTAGCACTGTCTGAGCTTGATTTTTTAGACAGTGTTTGCTTGTTTACAGGGTTGCGTAAAATGCATCTAAAAAGTACTTGAAGTAAAGTACAAAGTAAATGAGAGGTTATGTACTTCAAGTAAAGTAGTATAACTTACTTCGAGCAAAGTACCATTTTTCTAAACAGTAGTACTTTAAGTACCTTGTACATAGAGTACTTCCCAACACTGCTTGTTTACTATTCTGTATATAAAAACGTTGGGGGAATTACTACACGTTTCTCGAACGATTTTTGAATCCTTGAAGATCTGCATGTTCTGAGTTTTTGGAAGAAAGGCAACGCAAAAAAAGGTAATTTTTGCGTTGCCCTTTAGCACGTGATTCTTCGAGTACAGCACAAACTGCGGGAGCAGCAGATGAATTTCAGAGCAGGGGCTGCATTTGGTTGCCTCCTTTGAGTAAGGATGCAGTGTATGCACTGTGCACCTCCTGTAGTGGGCGAGAGTTTCTACGTTAAGGAGAAGTGAGGACTAGCCCTTTCTTCAAATGGGTCAAGTCTCCTTGAACCTCGGGAAACAGAGAAACGCCAACCATTTCGTCGTTTACCCTGAGACTGGGTTTTTTTTTAGAAGAGCAAAAGTAACAGAAAAACAGACAGGTCTGTCTGTTTTTCTGTTACTTTTGCTCTTCTAAAAAAACCCAGTCTCAGGGTAAACGACAAAATGGTTGACTTCCACCAGCTAGCCTGTACTATGACTCTTTTTTAGAGAAACGCCAGTCTTCGGCGCTGATCCCGCAGCTGCTCGGCCTCTCTTGCGTCGAGTCTGTTCGCTCCCCGCGCCTCGTGGCAGTGTTGCTACTTTCCTACGCCACATGCTTCCCCCTCTTTGCAAATATCAGCTGATCTCCCAACACCTTATCTCCTTTGTGCACGAATGTTTGTTGATAGGCAAAACAACCCCTAAAATTCAGAAGTAATTTGTAACTTGAGTAGAATTTACTCAAAAGAAGTAATTAAAGTAAACTACTAATGACCGAAATAAAAATGTAATTGAAAGTTACTAAACTACTTATAAAAGTAGTTAAACTACAGTAACTTGAGTAGAGTAGTTGAACTACGTACAAGTCTGCTATTGTGTGATGCACGTTAAAGTCGTCAAACAAGCAGCGGTATACTGCACTGTCTTTCATCTTTAACGAAGACACCAGATGCCCTCAGAGGTGACTAACTTCCCGCTGTATAAACATAGACGCAACAGAATTACAATTGATGGCTCCATTGGTCGGCACTCGGCACGCTCAAGCTACGAACAGTGCTTCTGGCAAGTTCAGGGGACCTTTCCGAAAGTTTGACCACTGTTGCAAGCTGTGGAATCCCTCCGCAATTATGGATACAAGCGTCAGCTCTTCGTGTTCGATTGCAGTCAGCTGCAACAGTACTCGTGCAGCGGTAGCTCAAGCCGAAGGTACAAACCCGCTTGCTGCTCGCAGCATTTCTGATTATCACCCAAAGTTTCAGATTCTCACGTTCCGCAACGTCGGTTGTTCCGCCATTGTGCAGTGGATCAGCCGATGTCCACCTAAGTCTAATATCGTGAAAACAAATAGAACTAACGTTGTGAACGCATGTGACATCTATATAAATTCAATACACTTGGCAGCAAAAAAAAAAAGACTATTGTTTTATTCTTTTGCGGACAGCTTCTTTTTCAATTAAATAAATCCTAAAGGTGTCCACGACGTCAGTCCTTGTTTTGACAATATTAGGCTCTGGTGGACGTCGTTCATAGAGAAATTTCTTCTCTCGTTTGATCTTTTGATCCATTTGACGTCCTCCTCTCAAATTTTCGCGCTCTATTCCAACTGCTGGCGTCCCATTTTCAGAGTTTAATCTTCCCAGGATGCGTAAATTATCTACACGGGCTAAAAAACAAGATTTTCTCAAGAACATTACGAAGTTCATGCACTGCACGCGCTCATCTCTTCAATATAAGTAATTAGAAGTAAATATTCAACATAAGATAGAAAAAATAATTTTTTTCCTTTCAAGCAGTTATATGACTGCAGACGCCAGCACGTGTTGCACGTGTAACTAGACGTCAGCAGACTCTTAGCGAAACGCCTGATAAGGCTCTGAAGGCGAGACTTTTATTGGTTCTATTTTTGTATGTGTGTAATGTTAGCGCGCGTGGTCAAACGCTTGCATACGCTACAAGAGTGGCTCGTAAGCACTCTATACTTCGTTTCAGCTTGGGTCCAGACGCAGCCGATGCTACAAGCGCGAGCTCCGGGCTTTCAGCGTCCCTCCCAAGCACGCGCGCTCGTGCAGGGCAGGCACTGTTCAGGGCCACATGCTCGCGCTTGTAGCATCGGCTGCGTCTGGACCCAAGCTGAAACGAAGTATAAGATCGTGCAGGGTTGAACAGAAATACCATTATATGTATTTGGAAATTAAAAAAAAAATTAATGCATTGCAAAGAAGGTTAGAATACTTATTCCGAACAACATTTATTTTATAAAACATTATTTCAGATATTTTCATTCTCTGTAGACCTGGTTTGGTGGCTAGTGGATATGAAAAAAAAAGAAGCATGATTTCTATTATTTTGAACAATTACAATATATTTTCTTAACCAGCAAACAGGTGCTTACTCTGAGATGCAAACTGAATTTTGACGTTAGCGTTTTGGCGCCCGAAACAAATTTTTTTGTAAATTTAACACTTCCCGTTTTGCGGATTGGTAAGAAAACAAAACGGGCCATCAATAGGTAGAAAATATGTTTCTACCAAAAGTGGGGCGTACTTTTTTTGTTTTTCTTTTTTCTCCTTTTTTAATTTTTTAGGCAAAATCAAAGGAACCTTTACATAACGTTAGAGTCTTCATAAATAACCTCGGAAGTTCACTATGAGATTGTCTGTTATGAACACCTCTCTCAACAGTGATCTTACTATGCCACGGTGGAATGAACCGGTGCTACCTTATCTGTCTGGAAACAAATTGGGGTGTGTGTATATATGTTTATACAGCCTAGAACATAGTCTGCCTCAACGGGCGACTTGTCTCCCAGCTGTAGATGCTCAATTTAGCCAGTGCAGTAGAACCGGTAGCCTGGGGTTTTTGACGTGCACCACGCGGTAACGGTACACGACCGCACGCCGGCACGATGCTCATCCACATCGAAGCGGGCAGGGGTGGGGGTGGAACCCAGGATCCCTGGGTTATACAGCGCGAGCTTTCGCTCCACGTGCTCCGAGCTGGTGTGCTCTAACCCACTCGGCCACCGATCTTTTTTTTTTTCGTTATTGCACTCGGCCACCGATCCCCCTTTATCTGTCTGGACTAAAGCCCTTCGATGTGTTTGCGTTTGTCTTGCAAGTAGCGTCAAATGCGCCAGTGCACGAGGCCCGTGTCTCGAGCGGCCCTCAGAAGCAGTTGTCGGCGCAGTACTGAAATGAATGGCCCTTGGAAGCGAATGACAGTGGAGTACCCGCTCCTGGAGCGTGTCTTGCACGTTTCTACAACAATGGTTGGCGGTACTTGTAAGCGTGAATTCTATCGAAGGAATGGAGTCTGCACTTGCCGGCAGTGCCTTCAACCTTTGGAATTTACGAGGATAGCTCGAGTGCAACTGCAAGGTGGCTTTGTGTATTTCACTGGTTCTTTTTCGCTGACAGGCAGACTGACGTAAACTGTTCTTTCTTGCCTTACCCAACGTTGGCCTTACCCGTTGCCAATGTTGTCAGCTGATGTGCACTTGGCACGCGATTGTGGACGAGTAGTAGAGCCGCGTCACTTGCTTGGACAGAGAACTCCTTGGTACAGTTCACGGGTGGGAAGCGGTTGCTTCTTGTTCCTTTTTACTCGCCGCGCAAAAGTGTGGACCTCGCCTTGCAGAAGTCTGGACCTCGCCACTGAATTAGCTATGCTTAGAGTCGGCACTCTGTTCCCCGATATTGCAGTGGGCGCCGCCATCTTGATGCTTGTACAGAGCAGACAGAACAGTGCCGATCGTCATGATTCAAAAATGTGACTTTCTCAGCATTCGATTCGGTGTAAGGAAGCTCGTGTAATATTACTTTGCTCTGTCGCGAAGTGTTTAAATATTTGTGCAGGACGTAAAAGCTTTTCCTGTGATTTTAGATAAATGTTCAGATGACTGGCAACCATGATTTTAAGCCACAATATGGAAAAGTGTCGTTTCCTCTGAAGCGAAGCTTATTAAGTGGCAGTAGGGAAGACCATGGCGGAACAGCGCATTACTGAGCTAGATTTCAGACGCAGTGTTCTTCCTAGTGCCACTAAATAAGCTACGCTTCAGAGTAACGGCTGTTGTTCATATTGTGGCTTAAAATCATGGTTTCCAGGTATCTGAAGATTTATCTGAAATCACAGGAAATGCTTTTCCGCCCTCCTCAAATGTTTGAAGAGTTCGCGACATAGCAAATCAATATTATATGCGCTTCCTAACATCGAATAAAATGCTGAGAAAGTCGCGCTTAGAATCATGACGATCGGCAGTAGCGTCTGCTCTGCACAAGCACCAAAATGGCGGAGCCCACAACAATGTTGGGGAACAGAGTACCGATACTTTAAGCCCGGCTCATTTAGTGGCTCTGGTTCTTCAGTTCTTCCCAGAAGTAGCGCGCGGCACGTGTCTTGAGCATTACCACAAATATGAATGACGCCACTTTTCCCAGGATAGATGGGCTTTACTCCACACATCCTGGGAGCGCATAATTTTTTTTTGTTTTCTAGCTTTAATTGAGCTTCAAAAATAAACAATATTTTTTTTAAACAACCTTTGCGTGTTAATAGTGGTGGTGCAAACGGCCGCAACGCCCAACCCGGTGCTTTCAATAATTTCGAACGTGGTTGCAACTTGAAATCCATTCGCAAATCATAGCTTATTCTACGTTTTGTAAGCCACTATAATCTACGTATGTACTGGCTCGTATCTCGCGCCGCCTGTTGTCCGCTTCCGACAGCGGCCGACGCAGAGCGAAGAAGAACTGGCTCGAGATCGGTGGCGAACAGCCCGTGGCCCGAGCCCACCTCGAGCGCCCGAACTGCATGCGCAGCGGCGAGCATGCAACTCGTTTGTTCCGGAAAAATTCTGCGCCATCTATGAGGAAAAGGGTACAAATAAATAGCGGTTGAATCCCCTTAAAGTAGCAATTTGGGCCAGTTGGTTCATGATCACCTAAAGAAGCGCAAAAAATACAAGGACGAGGAAGTAAACGCTCTTGTTTGTTTACTTCCTTGTATTTTTTGCGCTTTTTTAGGTGATCAGGCTAGTGTGTTTGATGTACTCTCCAAAAGAGACTACCGCCTGTCCCAAATAGCCGCCAGGCTCTTTAAATCGACCGCAAAAATCGGTTTCTTAACCTATCGCGTTACGATTTTGTACAGCGTTGGCCACATTTTTTTCGATAAAATTCACAAAAAGCGAACTTACCTGAGGAAAAATGGGAAGAAAAAGGCTTAACTCTGCGAAGCAACCGGTGTTCAAACCATAGGGCGCCCTATGGTTTGTCCGACGTCCGATGTCGCCATATCGGCCAAGTCGCGGTGCAGACGACGAGCTACCTGTCGTCATAACGCGCACGACTCTGCCGGCTCCGCAATCTCCCGGTGATATGTTACGGCCCTTGGGCACTCTGACTTAGCGAGGTAGTAACGTGTTGCCACTACCGAAGCGTCAACGCTCATAACTACGGTACGAACGAGCTCCCATGCATTTGACCATAGCAACGGCCCTAGCAACGGTTTGTTTGGAGCAGAGCGCCATGTTGTGACGTCATCACTTACGGGGTCACATGACGTCATAGATAAGGGGAGCCACCGAAGCATCTGGTCGCCAATAGTGTGGTAACTGCGTTGAAGCGTAACTAAACGTAAAGGTGTTTTAACTACGGTTAAGGGTGCCCACGGGACCATAGGTATAAATGTACTGTGGCCCCACGCAGCTCATTAATCTTTGTAGAGAGGACATAGGAGCGTATTTTGCCGAGCGCATGTTTAGGCAGCCAGAGGTTAGTCAGTCTCAATGGCCGTCTGGTGTCTCGGCTGTAGATGAGAAATTTTGCCAGCGCAGCACAGCCTGGGTCTTTAAGGTGCATTACGCACTAATAGACGACCGCACGCCGGTGTGTACGATGCCCATCTAAAGATCGAAAACGGTAGGCGTTGGGATTGAACCAGGGTTCTGCAGGGCGAGCTTTCGCTCACTTGGCCATCGACCCCCCATAGTGTGGACATGCCTTTATTTAAGACCGCAAGTTGTTCCGCGTTGTCTCCCACTTTTAATGCGAATGGCATTCTTTGGCTACTTCACGCACTTTTCGTCTATGTATCTATCTGGCTATCTAACCTCTTACGCCGCGGGTCGATAAATAAATAAAAAAGACCGGCGCCGGCTGGGATTCGAACCGTTGACCCTTTGATCAGCAGGCAGACGCGCTAACCACAGAGCTATAAAGGCAGTCATTCAACGCACTCTAAACGGTTGTTTATATCTTTACCATAGTGACGCGCTTACAGCGCTGTCACGTACCGGTGCGCGCGCGTTCCTACGCACGAGGGCTCATTCCGCTCCCGTGAGGCTGAGCACGGCCGCTAGCTCACCCTCTCCCGCGCTCGGGAGAGGGTGATGTAGCGTCGTGCTCAGCCTCACGAGAGCGGAATGAGCCCTCGTGCATGGAACGCGCGCGCACCGGTAGCTGTGACGGCGCTGTAAAGCGCGTCCTATGGCAAAGATATAAACAACCGTTTAGAGTACCGTTGGTTGAGACCAGCTGAGACGCCAGAAAGTCTGGTCGCTACCATTTTGAGTGTTTGTGCGTATGGCGCGTGCTTTGCTCGCGCTTCCTAAGTGACACAAACGCACGTGCTGGGCTGCGGAGATCGTGCGCAGGGCTGTGAAAGTGTCAACAAATTTAGAATCGCCTCAAGAGTGGGCTGGCGTATCTAGAGTGTGCCGGCCACCTGACGAACGCGCATAACTCCGCACCGTTTGATGCTATTCGCATTAACGTAGATAATCATTCCCAAAGGATAGGTTCTGCTGATTTTTTGCCTCTACGTCTTTTGGCTAAAACTTCAGTAGATCTTTCTTTTTTTCATCGCAGATTCCTGAGAAGTGTGGAATTCACTGTTGTCTAAGGTTGAATAACGGAACGGCGGTTTGCCACGATTATAAAGATCCTCCGGGCAAGTGCCGTCCAGTGGGTGTCAGGTAACTACCTCTAAGAAAAAAGGGTCTCAATTCGCGACTCCAACACACTATAAATGGTGCCACTCGTTTTCCAATATGGCGGTTATAGTGAGCGTCGGCGATGCGTGCTGCCTCAGCGAGGTTATAAGTACTAGAAAGGGGCACGTTGCAATATTGGTGAAGCCTAGTCATAAAAAGTTTAAACGATGTTGTGGCCAACTTGACCGTAGATCTCTCTGGCAATTGGTGCGCGTGACATGTCACGTGTAAGACGAATGGTTGATTGTAGAAGGATTCCTTGCACGCTTGCGCGCCGCTCCGTCCGGTAGGTTTTATCAGATCGAAGGCTAGACGAAGGGCTGGCTACGGTCACGTGATGTGGTCACGTTGGCCTGATAAGTGAGGAGGGTAAGGAAGAAAATGAAAAAGAGGCGAGGCGTCAATGGAACATGGCTTGTGGAGGCTACGCGGCTGACGTCATGCCCTCTCCTACCCTTCTATCCTCCTGGTGCCGCTGCTGAGCCTGTCCAGTGTGCTGGCTTCACTGAGCGTCACGAATTATTTCTGGTAATACAAGGAAGCTAGGGTGTCATGAGCGCAGGTCACCTTTTTACCCTGAAAACAAAACGGTTTTTAGTGTAATATTTAAACCAGGAGACGCGTATTAATTCTGGAGCGAGACCGAAACTAACCTCCATTTTGGATTTAATTTCTCGGAATAGGCCTTAATTCCGGGTTCTTTCATAACTCAGGATATGTCTCACATCATAGTTATTTAGTTAATAGAAGTTGTTAGCGGAAACTGTCTTTTGTTACATATACATATACATAGAATACTGTAGGTAAAAAAATGAGTGCTGTTATTTGTTAGGTTCTCGCAGCCTTTTCTTGCTCAGATAATTGTTATGTGAAATAATGAACTGGGGGCCTTTTAATGGCTTTTGGGGTATTTATACTATTAATTGCTTTAATATTTTCCCAGCAAAAAAGTACGACTATAAATCCAATTTTCACAATATGTTCACAAAACGTATACATTAATAAAGGCTGTTCTCACTGCAACAACCCACAGACGGAATCTGAGTCCGACAGCTGAAGTTTATGTGTGTATTTAAAGGAACGCGTAACCCATAAGATTTTATATTGCACCAGTGTTTGACTGTTTGTCTATCTTGACAACGATGTCGCAGTTTTTCATATGCTAAAAGGAAAACAAAATGATACCTTTCTGGAAAGACTATTATGGTTAAATGGAGTATTCTTGTGATCGTGGCGTTAATTGTGGGCATACATTGCCGCTATTTGTATTAGTAGTAATAATATTAAAATTCAGATATTTTCAACGCAATTTTTCAAGCTCAAATATAAATTGTTGCTTATGATCTAATTTCAAAACGCGCGAACAAGTATGACAATCAAAAGTGTGCTAATTATCATCACTGGTGCCAATCATAGCATTGTTAATTACCAAGTTATAAAATAAAAAATAGTCTAAAATCAATGAAAACATTCTAGCTAATGTGAGAAATCCATGTAAAATTACATTATTGGGTGTAAAGCATATTTTGCTATCAAAGTCGCGACTTTTGACAATCGGCAAAAACTCGCAAAGTCGGCGCCAATATCCTTCCAAACCAAAAGCCCCAAAATAAAAATAAAATTAAAATAAAAAACATGTATATTTATTTTTTTAGTTACCGATTTTTTCATAACATTCAGTTACTTTCATTTTTGCGCGCCGTCGTTTTGCCAATCTCTAGCCTTTCCAGTTCGAAGGAACGCCTACCTGCTTGCACGCCCGCTCACTGTAGCACGTTTCGTTGGCGTTGGAAGCAGGTGAAACAGTAGCGAGTTTTAGTATTGCGTATACAAGCGAAACGCAAGCGCTGTGTGTTTGCGTTAGCTTTGCGTGTTCCACACTGCGCGTGCGCGGAGCCCAAAATTGCGGTCTTGGATTGGCGCCTGGCGATGACGCGCACGCACAGCGTGGGCACGCAACTCTAACGCTAAACACACAGCGCTGTGTTGCTTCTACATGCAGCACTAAAACTCTCTAGTAAGGTAGAATCCCATACCGGCTGCAGCGCTACGTTGGGGCAGTGAAGAGTGTTGTTTGCGTTCTGATTTGACATTTCGCAGCCATGATCGCGAGCAGTTCCGCCGTGCCCGCTGAGCAGGAGAATCGAGGGACCCTCACTGCAACGCTTCCCGTTCCCGACGCCGGAAGGGCTAGCAACGAGCTAGATATGCGATAGTATTTCCTAAAGGGAGGAACGTGTCGTTATAAGAAAAAGGAAATTCCTCGAGCCGTACTGTCTTTATGAACGGTTAACAACATGGGGATCTATAGCTTGGGGCGGCCAGCCTGAGGCCACGTGCCCGATGGTGGCTGGTGGCGCCGTCTCGCTACTGTAGATCACTTGTACTAGTGGTAGTTGGTAGCGCCATCTACGTAGCGTGGAATTTAAGAACAAAAAAAAAAGAAAACTGAAATACTATGGAACGCTTTTGTAACCTATGTTCCTTTGAAAGGGAGGAACTTTCGTCCTGAAAGTATGATAGCAAAGTTCCTCCGTCGCATACTTATCATTATGGCGGCCCTGAATCGAGCAAATCGAGCTCAGTAAAGACTTCATGAGGATGCTACGTCTGAGAGAGCAAGCAAGCAAAAACTTCTATTTTGCATAGGGGCTTACGTCCCTGGTCGGACGGCCCGTCCGGCCATCATGTCCTCTGGACGGATTCCGCAAGGCGGACCGGATGGGATTAGTGAGTGTCCCTGAAAAGTGGTGGGTATATGGCGTCCGTGGTGGAGCCAGTAACTTCCTCCCAAGAAAATGATGTGTCAGGGGTGTTGGGGGAAGGGTGGGTGGGGATCAAGACCAGTTTACGTCGCGAGGAATGGAAGGGTATTCTCCGCATTTCGGGCAGGTGGGGGAGTCGGGTCAAGTCTTGCAGATGTGGTAGAAGATGTGGTGTGATGGAAGAGAGTTGGTCTGGGCTTGCCTGACGAGGGAGGATTGTTGTCTAGAATTGGTCTTTGGAGGGTGAGGGTAGAATGGTTCCGCTCTTCATGTTGTTCTTTTCCAACCTCGACTTCCGTAGGGCTTGGTGAAGCGTTCCTTGCTGCGCCTAGCGAGTAGATAGCCGGCCATAACGTGACGGGGTCCCGTCACGTCAACCCGGGGAGTTTCCCGGGCGAGACGATGGGCCGCCTCGGATTTCGCGCCACGCCTTGGTGGCCAGGTGGCCTATCCGAGGCGTGAATGTTTTGTCCGGGTAGCGGACATGTATTTGCACGGACCAGGTTGGCTGACCATAAAGTGCTGAGGTGTTGTCGGTGTAGTTTCGTAGGGCGCGCTGTGAGTCCGTGAAGATTAGCGTGGGATCAGCTTCAGGTCAGTTGGGCCGCGCGCTCCATGGCTTTGGCGACGTCTTCTTCCAATTGCTGATCATCGGGGTTCTGTGAACGTTTCTGGAGCAATGCATCTTAGTGCGTGTGGTGACGACAGCTGACTTCACCACGCGTAGCTGGTGACCGACGTCAGCAAAACGCAGCCTCGTGATCCACCTCATGTAGGTAGCGTATTCGCTTTTTTCGCTGGCTTTGGCGCGGAGTTTTCGCCTCTCGGGGTTGTTGTCGGGGTGCATGTTTTTCGGTAGTGGTTCCACTGTAACAATTTGCGGTGGGCGCTTTTTCATGTGAGGGGAAGGTGTGGGGATTGGAGGAAGTGAGTCCGTGTTGATATCTAGTGCTCATGCACGAATTGTTCGCCCTTGGTTTGAGGTAGAGTCGTAACATCTGCCCGTCTTTGGGCATTTGTATGCGTTCTGTAATGGTGTTGAAAGTTCCTGTGTTGAGGAGGCGTTCGCTGGAAGCGTGGCGCGGCACTCCCACTGGCTTCAATCTTTTTTGATTTGGGTATATGTTGTCGTGAGGTATGGTAGTGTGTATAGGAAGACTTTGAGGATATGACGAAGGCGTTGATGATATGGAGTAGAGTGTGCTCTTTGGGTCCCCTTCTGTGACGTGTGGTCCGTTGTATCAGGTGTGCGATCTGATTGCTTTGGGCGGCGAAGGCGGTTCCGTTGAATCCGAATCCGGTTTGCCGTTGAATTGGAATGCTATTCCTAGGATTTTGGTTTGATCCACTTGTTGAATTTCTTTGTCCTGCAGCTTGATTTCGATGAGTGTCCTGGCTGGGGTCGGACCGCTGCCCCTAAGGTACGGGGCGAGAGGAGAAGCAATAACGCGCAACACGAAGCTTCCGCGAACTGTATTTATTTCCGAAGCCAGCTTCCCCGCAGGTAAAGAAACTTGCGTTCGAAAGCAGTTGCTCTGTTCTCGTCGTCAGCACTGCGAAGTTAAACAGGGGAACCGATACCCAGTTACTTCGCGCACTTTACATCTTACCTTTGCTATTCCTCAAGCCGCAATTCCTTCGTCAACCGCACATCACGGAGAAGTGGTAAACCCTTCGCGAAACCAAAAGAGCAAATTCGAAGCGGCTGTTGCACGCTAACCAGATTTTATCGCGAAGCATGAAATAAGGATAAATCGCTTGCCACCAGATGGCAGGGTCAAGCAGAGTAATTGCAAATAGCTAAGATAGGTGGCGCTAGGTACCGAACAAGTCATTTTCTACAAAAATAAATTTATTTGCCCACGCCATTCTTGCCCTCCGGTCCCTTCGGGCGCCTTAATATACACGCATGCCCGGCCGTTTCCTTGACGCCGGAGCAAGCCCATAAACAACACGCGGAAGCAGAGTTCTGTCTCGTACACTCGCGGGACCCGGCCGAAGCGCCGACAGACACAGAAACAACACAGAGCGCAAGATGCTTTCCTAAACCAGAACCGAACCGAACCGAACCGAAAACCGGAACCGAACCGTTACTTTTAGCTGAACCGGAACTGAACCAAACCGAAAGCTTCGGGGCAATCTTGGAACTGAACCGGGAAAAAATATAGCGGTAATCGGTTCAAAACGTTTCACGGCAATTTTGTTTTTCTGTTTTGTTAGTAGCTTAAAATAAATATTTGAGAATAAAGAATTGGCAGCTTAATTTCTATGTATTGGTAAATTGGCATATGCAGAATTTCAATGTACTAACACCCTGACGTCACATGACATCACGACTTCGCAGCGCGATTAACTTGACACCGTGACTTACTCAATTGCCATGAGCCCGAGTCGATTGCACGGGTTCATGACAGTCAGCATCGCCAAACATTCGGCTAATGGCTCGTCTTCAATCAAAAGTGTGAATAGCCGAACTCTAGCAATGTCTGAAGCTCAGCCCATGCTCTAGCTTTGCCAACCCCAGCGCATTACTATGATGAACACTGATAGTATATAATTGGCCTCAGATCACGTGGCCGCTTGTTGTAATTGCGAGTTGAGGAGGAGAAAGCGGTTTCTTTAATTTTTTCTGGCGTCTGCCCTTGAGCGTAGAAAAAACTAATGGGTATTTTTGCACGCTATCAACATCATAAATTAGTTCTCAGTGGTATTTACTGAAAGTACAAAAATTGTTTCACGACCCATTCTTCATGTACCCATCATTGAGTCACCCAAAAATGGTGTCTTGTTGATGAACTTTCTCAGGAAGTTGTCCCCAAGAATAGAAGCATTGAAATTACTAAACGTGCCTTATTAATCCGAGTTTACATAAAACAATTATTGTGTACGGGAGGGACACCTGAGAAAAAAGATCGTAGTGGCCTCAGAAGGACAGCCGAACGTTGCAGCCGCTCTGTGTTTCAGCAGGAGTGTCGTTCTCAAGTGCTTCCCCAAGCTTCGACCACCTCCGCATGTTTAAGCTTCGTACCTCTGGACTGGAAGAAAATCCAAGGAAACAAACAAGGCACAACAGACCTGCCTACAGAAGGACGTGGAAGAACTGTACCTACCCACCATCCTACTTGGCGACTTTAACGCGCATATAGAAGAACTGGATGGGAGGACAGATAAGACCTTTTGTGTACCCACCAGGGGAGTGCCGCTCTCGGAGCGACCCGCTGTTCGAGAGTAGTATGCGCGCCATGTTGTTTGTGTGTTGCTACTAAAGACTTTTCCCTGCTGCCGCCTTTTGCGCGGCTGCAACATTAAATCACTACTGGAAACCTTCTCGCATACAAGTTCACTTGCCCTGCTCTCCATCCAAGTAACGGAACGGACAGGACATAACAGTGGCGACGAGGATGCACGGTATCGTCTAAGTGCTTACGTTCAAGCATTGTTACAAGTTCATCAGGACAATGACGTCCACGCTAGGCCAGATCGAGCCTTTTGATACGTCCACGCCAGATAAATGGGACTCCTACGTCTCGAGGTTCAACTTCTTCCTGGATGCAAACACAGTGGCGGGAGACAAGCGTCGGTTGGCGGTGTTCTTCAGCGTGTGCGGCGCGGACACGTTTGATTTACTTCAATCGCTCGTAGCCCCGGAGGCGCCGCAGTCGAAAACGCTTGCCGAGGTGTTCGAGGTGCTCAAGGCTCATTTCTCACCGCAGCCATCAGAAATAGTCCGCAGAAACACATTTTACAAGCGGAACCAAGCCCCGGAGGAGACAGTATCTTCTTACATCGCCGAGCTCCGACGCCTGGCCCAGCACTGCAATTTCCCCAACCTGGAAGAAATGCTCAGGGACCGTCTCGTCTGCGGACTCCGCGATGAGCGCCTGCAGAACCGACTGTTCGCAAAGAAACAGTTGACCTTTTGCGTGGCCCAGGAGGAGGCTCTGGCGGCAGAAGCGGCCGCGAAAAGCACGAGGGTTGTCCGACAGTCTGAAGAGAATGACCCTGCCGCAACCATTCCCGCGACTAACCAAGTGAAATGTCAGAAACCGGCCGCGTTCGGGCAGACGGAACCGCAGGCTACGATGTACGGCACGTGCTACGGATGTGGAGGTGCGCACCTCCGCGCCGACTGCCGATTCAAGAACACACAGTGCAGGGCATGCAAAAGAACCGGCCACATCGAACGAGTCTGCCGCGCCGGCAGCTCGAGTGGCCAGCAGCGAAACCTGCCGTTTCGACAGCCACGGAATTCGAGAGCAGCATACAACGTAACCGCTTTGCCTCATGACGAGTGCTACTACAGCAACCACGTCGGCGCAGGAGGATCAACGGCGCCTTGCAAGCTACGAACAAAGGTGTCCATTGAGGGCCAGATTTGCGATATGGAGGTGGACTCTGGATCGGATTTCTCGATCCTCACCGAGGAGACATTCCGCCGTCTCCAGCAGTGCGGTGGAGAGCTGGTGCTGACTGACTTTTCTTCGACGGTGGTTGATTATCAGCTGAGCCCAGTGAACGTTGTCGGGGCTTGCAGCGTGCACGTGGAATACAAGGAGTTTGTGGGCCCGCTCACGGTACTGGTAGCAAGGGGCACCCGCACCAACCTACTGGGAGTTGACTGGTTTCGACCACTCGGCATTGTCATCGCAGGTGTCTCCCAGATCGAGAAATTGACAGTCGACACCGTTCTCTCAGAGTTCAGTGAGGTCTTTGAAGACGGTTTGGGGAACTATGTGGGACCACCAGTCTCCCTGCACCTGGATTCCAGCGTTCCGCCAATTCGCCTGAAAGCTCGGAGGCTGCCTTTTGCAATTCAGCCGAAGGTGGAAGAGGAGTTGGACCGCCTCGTTCGGCAGGGAGTCCTGGAGCCTGCGACGCAGCCGACGTGGGAAACCCCCATAGTGACCGTACTCAAGAGCAATGGCGACGTTAGGATATGCGGAGACTACAAGTCCACAATAAACAAGGCTCTCAAGCAACACCCGTATCCGATTCCCGCTGTGAGTCATTTGCTGTCATCATTGTCGGGGGGCAAGTGCTTTGCAAAATTAGACCTTGCGCAGGCCTATCAACAACTATCAGTTGATGAAGTGTCAGCTGATGCTCAAACAATCGCCACACATCGTGGGGCATACCGGGTGAAGAGGCTGCAGTATGGTGTAAGCAGTGCTCCTGGAATTTTCCAGATGTTAATGGATGGCCTCCTCAAGAACATTCCCGGAGCAGTTACATACTTTGATGACATTCTCATTGCTGCTGCTACACAAGGGGAGCTGGCCTCTCGACTTCGCGAGGTGCTTCAGCGTTTCAAGGATGCCGGCCTCCGGGTGAAGAGAGAAAAATGCGTAATCAATGTGCCTGAGGTTGACTTCCTGGGTTTTCGTGTGACTGCTGCCGGCATCTTCCCCACAGAGGCAAAGGTTGCAGCAATCCACGAGGCACCTCCCCCAAAAAACAAGCAAGAGTTGCAAGCGTTCCTTGGCTTGCTCAACTTCTATCACAGTTTCTTGAAGGGCAAGGCTACAGTTGCGGAGCCCCTCCACCGACTCCTGGACGAGAAGACAGTGTGGACCTGGGGAAGGAGGCAGCAAACGGCATTTGATGCGGTGAAGAGCCTCCTTTCCTCAAACACAGTTTTGACACACTACGACCCAACCAAGCCTGTGGTCCTGACATGTGATGCTAGCCCTGTGGGTATTGGGGCAGTGCTTAGCCACAGGCTGGACGACTCCAGGGAGGTGCCCATTGCATTTTACTCACGTACCCTATCAGAGGCGGAGCGCAACTATGCACAGATCGATCGTGAGGCGCTGGCTATAGTGTCGAGCGTGAAGAAATTTCATGACTATCTCTACGGTCGTGAGTTTGTGATTGTAACCGATCACAAGCCTCTCCTGGGAATCTTTGTGCCTGACAAGGTGACCCCGCCCATTCTGTCCCCTCGAATGCTCCGATGGTCCATCCTTTTGAACGCCTACAGCTACACACTGGTCCATCGTCCGGGGAAGGAGGTCGCCAACGCTGATGCACTCAGCAGACTGCCTTCGCCTGCAACTGTCTGTGCACCACCACCGTTACTAGAGGTCTTCATGCTGGAGTTGTCTACAAAGCCTCCTCTGCAGGCCACAGACATTGCTGTTTTGACGCGGCGAGACCCTGTGCTGTCTCGTGTTCTGAGCTGGGCACTGGGGGGTTGGCCTTCGGAGCGTCTGGGTGGCGAGTTTCAGGCCTATGAGCAGAGACAGCATGAGATCTCGGTGTACAAGGGGTGTGTTCTGTGGGGTAACAGAGTTGTGATCCCCACTGAAGGACGAGCTGAGGTACTGGAGGCACTGCATAGTGCGCATCCAGGGATCGTCCGCATGAAGGCCCTCGGCCGCAGTTACGTGTGGTGGCCGAAGATGGACTCTGACATTGAGCACAAAGTGAACACGTGCGGTGCATGCCAGGCATCGAGACCAGATCCCCCTCGGGCCCCCGTGCACCACTGGGAGAGAACGAGGACGCCGTGGTCTCGTCTTCACATAGACTTTGCTGGCCCTTTTCAGGGGCAAACTTTCTTTATTGTTGTGGACTCCTTCTCCAAGTGGCTGGAGGTGATCTCGGTGTCCTCCATGACCAGTGCCACTGTCATCAAGTGCCTGCGTCGCCTTTTCGCAACTCACGGACTACCTGACACGATTGTATCGGACAATGCAGCACAGTTCGTGTCTGAGGAGTTCAGACAGTTCGTAGCAAGTGGCCTGATTCACCACGTGACATCTGCCCCATTCCATCCAGCCACCAATGGGCAGGCGGAGCGCATGGTTAGAACAACTAAGGATGCTTTGAAGCGAATCATCCAGGGCGATTGGGACCGACGTTTAACGAGTTTCCTTCTTCAGCAGCATGTCACTCCATGCACAAGTACGGGAAGGAGCCCTGCAGAGTTGCTTTTCAACCGCCGTCCCAAGACGCTCCTGGACAGACTGCACCCAGACGGGGTCAGAAGACGACCACGGCCAGACCGTCCACACTGAAGACGAGCAAGAGCCAGCACGCAGTTTTTCGTCCGGCGACGCGGTGTATGTGCGGAACTATGCTTCTGGACCACGCTGGGTTCCCGCAGTTGTTGCTGAAGTGTTAGGGCCGTTGTCATACCGGACTCGAACACCTGACGGCCGAGAACTGCGGCGACACACGGATCAAATGCGGCGTCGGTATTTGGATTCTGAGCCTACTGAGCAGCCACAGGCTAGCGACGCCTCTAGGCCGCATGACTTTCACACCGACACAAGCCAAACAGCCTCCCGTAGTTCTCGCCATGTCAGACGGCCAGCTTATCTGAATGACTTCGTCTAAAGCGCAAATTGGGGGGGGGGAAGGGATTGTTGTGTACCCACCAGGGAGCGCCACTCTCGGAGCGACCCCCTGTTCGAGAGTAGTATGCGCGCCATGTTGTTTTTGTGTTGCTACTAATGGTGAATTCCACTCGTAGATCCGGAGCGCTTTCCAAAATCTGTGAGGAAGGCGAAATTCCGCTCCGTGGGACCCGCTCCAAATCGACGAGGGGAAGATAAACTTGCATTTTTGGAGCGACCTCCCCCACACCCCCTCCCCCCTCCGCCGTTCAAAATGGCCGCTGCTCGAACTTGACAAGCCCACCAACGCCTCAGCCGACTGATCTTTCCGACGCAGAAATAACACGCGACACAGGCCGGGCGAAATTATACGTACCACGGCGCCCATGTCGCAAATAACGAAGACGTCCGCGTTCGGCACCGTCACATACCTTTCGACCGCCTCGAAGCGGCGGGGCACGGACAGCGATTGCCAGCGGTGGAGTTCAGATTTCTGGTACGACTTTAATAAACACAGAGGTAACAAAACATCACTTGCACGGTCGTTGCCTAATCTCTTCTTGCTTTATTGCACTTCAGTGGCAGAGATGCCCCAAGAAAGTTTTGGCAACATCTCAGAGGTGAAGAGAGATGGGCAGAGCCTAACTCGACAACAATAAGGGATGCCACGAGCGGAGTAGTCCTGATTGGACAGGAATGCATCAGGCACGTTGCTCTAGCAATGGTGGACAGCTTCGAAGAACCAGATGCAGTAAGACAGAGTGACCCCCTGAGGGACAGCACGCGGGGTATCCAACAGCGCCGAGCTATATCCGAGGGCGAGTTGGACAGGGCCATGCAACGCATGGCTGGCCACACAGCAACGGGTCTACATGACATTCCACCAGGCCTTCTGAAGAAAATGGGAGGAAAGTGCAGGGAACGGCTCA
>JAZHYW010058201.1:0-20302 GCA_037355805.1 Ixodes ricinus
ACACGAGCGTCCCCAGGTCCCACATGTGTGCTCCAAACCAGTCCAAGGTCAGCGCATGCATGTACCAGGGCACTAATGCTCGCATTAAAATAAGCTTCCGGGAAAGCGCGCCACATCAAGCTTCGTGAGCCAATTAGGATTTGCCGGGCCTGGGGACGCGCGTGTCCCCAGGTCCCACATGTGTGCTCCAAACCAGTCCAAGGTCAGCGCATGCATGTACCAGGGCACTAATGCTCGCATTAAAATAAGTTTCCGGGAAAGCGCGCCACATCAAGCTTCGTGAGCCAATTAGGGTTTGCGGGTCCTGGGGATGCTCGTGTCCCCAGGTCCCACATGTGTGCTCCAAACCAGTCCAAGGTCAGCGCATGCATGTACCAGGGCACTAATGCTCGCATTAAAATAAGTTTCCGGGAAAGCGCGCCACATCAAGCTTCGTGAGCCAATTAGGGTTTGCCGGGCCTGGGGACGCGAGCGTCCCCAGGTCCCACATGTGTGCTCCAAACCAGTCCAAGGTCAGCGCATGCATGTACCAGGGCACTAATGCTCGCATTAAAATAAGTTTCCGGGAAAGCGCGCCACATCAAGCTTCGTGAGCCAATTAGGGTTTGCGGGTCCTGGGGATGCTCGTGTCCCCAGGCCCCACATGTGTGCTCCAAACCAGTCCAAGGTCAGCGCATGCATGTACCAGGGCACTAATGCTCGCATTAAAATAAGTTTCCGGGAAAGCGCGCCACATCAAGCTTCGTGAGCCAATTAGGGTTTGCCGGGCCTGGGGACACGAGTGTCCCCAGGTCCCACATGTGTGCTCCAAACCAGTCCAAGGTCAGCGCATGCATGTACCAGGGCACTAATGCTCGCATTAAAATAAGTTTCCGGGAAAGCGCGCCACATCAAGCTTCGTGAGCCAATTAGGATTTGCCGGGCCTGGGGACACTGAGTGTCCCCAGGTCCCACATGTGTGCTCCAAACCAGTCCAAGGTCAGCGCATGCATGTACCAGGGCACTAATGCTCGCATTAAAATAAGCTTCTGGGAAAGCGCGCCACATCAAGCTTCGTGAGCCAATTAGGATTTGCCGGGCCTGGGGACACGAGCGTCCCCAGGTCCCACATGTGTGCTCCAAACCAGTCCAAGGTCAGCGCATGCATGTACCAGGGCACTAATGCTCGCATTAAAAATAAGTCTTCTGGGAAAGCGCGCCACGCATCAAGCTTCGTGAGCCAGTTAGGATTTGCCGGGCCTGGGGGACACGAGCGTCCCCAGGTCCCACATGTGTGCTCCAAACCAGTCCAAGGTCAGCGCATGCATGTACCAGGGCACTAATGCTCGCATTAAAATAAGCTTCTGGGAAAGCGCGCCACATCAAGCTTCGTGAGCCAATTAGGATTTGCCGGGCCTGGGGACACGAGCGTCCCCAGGTCCCACATGTGTGCTCCAAACCAGTCCAAGGTCAGCGCATGCATGTACCAGGGCACTAATGCTCGCATTAAAATAAGCTTCTGGGAAAGCGCGCCACATCAAGCTTCGTGAGCCAATTAGGATTTGCCGGGCCTGGGGACACGAGCGTCCCCAGGTCCCACATGTGTGCTCCAAACCAGTCCAAGGTCAGCGCATGCATGTACCAGGGCACTAATGCTCGCATTAAAACAAGCTTCTGGGAAAGCGCGCCACATCAAGCTTCGTGAGCCAATTAGGGTTTGCCGGGCCTGGGGACACGAGTGTCCCCAGGTCCCACATGTGTGCTCCAAACCAGTCCAAGGTCAGCGCATGCATGTACCAGGGCACTAATGCTCGCATTAAAATAAGTTTCCGGGAAAGCGCGCCACATCAAGCTTCGTGAGCCAATTAGGATTTGCCGGGCCTGGGGACACGAGTGTCCCCAGGTCCCACATGTGTGCTCCAAACCAGTCCAAGGTCAGCGCATGCATGTACCAGGGCACTAATGCTCGCATTAAAATAAGTTTCCGGGAAAGCGCGCCACATCAAGCTTCGTGAGCCAATTAGGATTTGCCGGGCCTGGGGACACGAGCGTCCCCAGGTCCCACATGTGTGCTCCAAACCAGTCCAAGGTCAGCGCATGCATGTACCAGGGCACTAATGCTCGCATTAAAATAAGCTTCTGGGAAAGCGCGCCACATCAAGCTTCGTGAGCCAATTAGGATTTGCCGGGCCTGGGGACACGAGCGTCCCCAGGTCCCACATGTGTGCTCCAAACCAGTCCAAGGTCAGCGCATGCATGTACCAGGGCACTAATGCTCGCATTAAAATAAGCTTCTGGGAAAGCGCGCCACATCAAGCTTCGTGAGCCAATTAGAGTTTGCCGGGCCTGGGGACACGAGCGTCCCCAGGTCCCACATGTGTGCTCCAAACCAGTCCAAGGTCAGCGCATGCATGTACCAGGGCACTAATGCTCGCATTAAAATAAGCTTCTGGGAAAGCGCGCCACATCAAGCTTCGTGAGCCAATTAGGATTTGCCGGGCCTGGGGACACGAGCGTCCCCAGGTCCCACATGTGTGCTCCAAACCAGTCCAAGGTCAGCGCATGCATGTACCAGGGCACTAATGCTCGCATTAAAATAAGCTTCTGGGAAAGCGCGCCACATCAAGCTTCGTGAGCCAATTAGGATTTGCCGGGCCTGGGGACACGAGCGTCCCCAGGTCCCACATGTGTGCTCCAAACCAGTCCAAGGTCAGCGCATGCATGTACCAGGGCACTAATGCTCGCATTAAAATAAGCTTCCGGGAAAGCGCGCTACATCAAGCTTCGTGAGCCAATTAGGATTTGCCGGGCCTGGGGACACGAGTGTCCCCAGGTCCCACATGTGTGCTCCAAACCAGTCCAAGGTCAGCGCATGCATGTACCAGGGCACTAATGCTCGCATTAAAATAAGTTTCCGGGAAAGCGCGCCACATCAAGCTTCGTGAGCCAATTAGGATTTGCCGGGCCTGGGGACACGAGCGTCCCCAGGTCCCACATGTGTGCTCCAAACCAGTCCAAGGTCAGCGCATGCATGTACCAGGGCACTAATGCTCGCATTAAAATAAGCTTCTGGGAAAGCGCGCCACATCAAGCTTCGTGAGCCAATTAGGATTTGCCGGGCCTGGGGACACGAGCGTCCCCAGGTCCCACATGTGTGCTCCAAACCAGTCCAAGGTCAGCGCATGCATGTACCAGGGCACTAATGCTCGCATTAAAATAAGTTTCCGGGAAAGCGCGCCACATCAAGCTTCGTGAGCCAATTAGGGTTTGCCGGGCCTGGGGACACGAGCGTCCCCAGGTCCCACATGTGTGCTCCAAACCAGTCCAAGGTCAGCGCATGCATGTACCAGGGCACTAATGCTCGCATTAAAATAAGCTTCTGGGAAAGCGCGCCACATCAAGCTTCGTGAGCCAATTAGGATTTGCCGGGCCTGGGGACACGAGCGTCCCCAGGTCCCACATGTGTGCTCCAAACCAGTCCAAGGTCAGCGCATGCATGTACCAGGGCACTAATGCTCGCATTAAAATAAGTTTCCGGGAAAGCGCGCCACGATCAAGCTTCGTGAGCCAATTAGGGTTTGCCGGGCCTGGGGACACGAGCGTCCCCAGGTCCCACATGTGTGCTCCAAACCAGTCCAAGGTCAGCGCATGCATGTACCAGGGCACTAATGCTCGCATTAAAATAAGTTTCCGGGAAAGCGCGCCACGATCAAGCTTCGTGAGCCAATTAGGGTTTGCCGGGCCTGGGGACACGAGCGTCCCCAGGTCCCACATGTGTGCTCCAAACCAGTCCAAGGTCAGCGCATGCATGTACCAGGGCACTAATGCTCTCATTAAAATAAGCTTCTGGGAAAGCGCGCCACATCAAGCTTCGTGAGCCAATTAGGATTGCCGGGCCTGGGGACACGAGCGTCCCCAGGTCCCACATGTGTGCTCCAAACCAGTCCAAGGTCAGCGCATGCATGTACCAGGGCACTAATGCTCGCATTAAAATAAGCTTCTGGGAAAGCGCGCCACATCAAGCTTCGTGAGCCAATTAGGATTTGCCGGGCCTGGGGACACGAGCGTCCCCAGGTCCCACATGTGTGCTCCAAACCAGTCCAAGGTCAGCGCATGCATGTACCAGGGCACTAATGCTCGCATTAAAATAAGCTTCTGGGAAAGCGCGCCACATCAAGCTTCGTGAGCCAATTAGGATTTGCCGGGCCTGGGGACACGAGCGTCCCCAGGTCCCACATGTGATGCTCCAAACCAGTCCAAGGTCAGCGCATGCATGTACCAGGGCACTAATGCTCGCATTAAAATAAGCTTCTGGGAAAGCGCGCCACATCAAGCTTCGTGAGCCAATTAGGATTTGCCGGGCCTGGGGACACGAGCTGTCCCCAGGTCCCACATGTATGCTCCAAACCAGTCCAAGGTCAGCGCATGCATGTACCAGGGCACTAATGCTCGCATTAAAATAAGCTTCTGGGAAAGCGCGCCACATCAAGCTTCGTGAGCCAATTAGGATTTGCCGGGCCTGGGGACACGAGCGTCCCCAGGTCCCACATGTGTGCTCCAAACCAGTCCAAGGTCAGCGCATGCATGTACCAGGGCACTAATGCTCGCATTAAAATAAGTTTCCGGGAAAGTGCGCCACATCAAGCTTCGTGAGCCAATTAGGATTTGCCGGGCCTGGGGACACGAGTGTCCCCAGGTCCCACATGTGTGCTCCAAACCAGTCCAAGGTCAGTGCATGCATGTACCAGGGCACTAATGCTCGCATTAAAATAAGTTTCCGGGAAAGCGCGCCACATCAAGCTTCGTGAGCCAATTAGGATTTGCCGGGCCTGGGGACACGAGCGTCCCCAGGTCCCACATGTGTGCTCCAAACCAGTCCAAGGTCAGCGCATGCATGTACCAGGGCACTAATGCTCTTATTAAAATAAGCTTCTGGGAAAGCGTGCCACATCAAGCTTCGTGAGCCAATTAGGATTTGCCGGGCCTGGGGACACGAGCGTCCCCAGGTCCCACATGTGTGCTCCAAACCAGTCCAAGGTCAGCGCATACATGTACCAGGGCACTAATGCTCTCATTAAAATAAGCTTCTGGGAAAGCGCGCCACATCAAGCTTCGTGAGCCGATTAGGATTGCCGGGCCTGGGGACACGAGCGTCCCCAGGCCCACATGTGTGCTCCAAACCAGTCCAAGGTCAGCGCATGCATGTACCAGGGCACTAATGCTCGCATTAAAATAAGCTTCTGGGAAAGCGCGCCATCAAGCTTCGTGAGCCAATTAGGATTTGCCGGGCCTGGGGACACGAGCGTCCCTAGGCCCCACATGTGTGCTCCAAACCAGTCCAAGGTCAGCGCATGCATGTACCAGGGCACTAATGCTCGCATTAAAACAAGCTTCTGGGAAAGCGCGCCACATCAAGCTTCGTGAGCCAATTAGGATTTGCCGGGCCTGGGGACACGAGCGTCCCTAGGTCCCACATGTGTGCTCCAAACCAGTCCAAGGTCAGCGCATGCATGTACCAGGGCACTAATGCTCGCATTAAAATAAGTTTCCGGGAAAGTGCGCCACATCAAGCTTCGTGAGCCAATTAGGATTTGCCGGGCGGGGGACACGAGCGTCCCTAGGTCCCACATGTGTGCTCCAAACCAGTCCAAGGTCAGCGCATGCATGTACCAGGGCACTAATGCTCGCATTAAAATAAGTTTCCGGGAAAGTGCGCCACATCAAGCTTCGTGAGCCAATTAGGATTTGCCGGGCCTGGGGACACGAGTGTCCCCAGGTCCCACATGTGTGCTCCAAAAAAGTGCAAGGTCAGCACATGCATGTACCAGGGCACTAATGCTCGCATTAAAATAAGTTTCCGGGAAAGCGCGCTACATCAAGCTTCGTGAGCCAATTAGGATTTGCCGGGCCTGAGGACACGAGCGTCCCCAGGTCCCACAAGTGTGCTCCAAACCAGTCCAAGGTCAGCGCATGCATGTACCAGGGCACTAATGCTCTCATTAAAATAAGCTTCTGGGAAAGCGCGCCACATCAAGCTTCGTGAGCCAATTAGGATTGCCGGGCCTGGGGACACGAGCGTCCCCAGGCCCACATGTGTGCTCCAAACCAGTCCAAGGTCAGCGCATGCATGTACCAGGGCACTAATGCTCGCATTAAAATAAGTTTCCGGGAAAGTGCGCCACATCAAGCTTCGTGAGCCAATTAGGATCTGCCGGGCCTGGGGACACGAGTGTCCCCAGGTCCCACATGTGTGCTCCAAACCAGTCCAAGGTCAGCGCATGCATGTACCAGGGCACTAATGCTCGCATTAAAATAAGCTTCTGGGAAAGCGCGCCACATCAAGCTTCGTGAGCCAATTAGGATTTGCCGGGCCTGGGGACACGAGCGTCCCTAGGCCCCACATGTGTGCTCCAAACCAGTCCAAGGTCAGCGCATGCATGTACCAGGGCACTAATGCTCGCATTAAAATAAGTTTCCGGGAAAGCGCGCCACGACAAGCTTCGTGAGCCAGTTAGGGTTTGCCGGGCCTGGGGACACGAGCGTCCCCAGGTCCCACATGTGTGCTCCAAACCAGTCCAAGGTCAGCGCATGCATGTACTAGGGCACTAATGCTCGCATTAAAATAAGTTTTCGGGGAAAGCGCTCCACGACAAGCTTCGTGAGCCAGTTAGGGTTTGCCGGGCCTGGGGACACGAGCGTCCCCAGGTCCCACATGTGTGCTCCAAACCAGTCCAAGGTCAGCGCATCCATGTACCAGGACACTAATGCTCGCATTAAAATAAGCTTCTGGGAAAGCGCGCCACATCAAGCTTCGTGAGCCAATTAGGATTTGCCGAGCCTGGGGACACGAGCGTCCCCAGGTCCCACAAGTGTGCTCCAAACCAGTCCAAGGTCAGCGCATGCATGTACCAGGGCACTAATGCTCGCATTAAAATAAGCTTCTGGGAAAGCGCGCCACGACAAGCTTCGTGAGCCAGTTAGGGTTTGCCGGGCCTGGGGACACGAGCGTCCCCAGGTCCCACATGTGTGCTCCAAAAAAGTCCAAGGTCAGTGCATGCATGTACCAGGGCACTAATGCTCGCAATAAAATAAGCTTCTGGGAAAGCGCGCCACATCAAGCTTCGTGAGCCAATTAGGATTTGCCGGGCCTGGGGACACGAGCGTCCCCAGGTCCCACATGTGTGCTCCAAAAAAGTCCAAGGTCAGCGCATGCATGTACCAGGGCACTAATGCTCGCATTAAAATAAGCTTCTGGGAAAGCGCGCCACGACAAGCTTCGTGAGCCAGTTAGGGTTTGCCGGGCCTGGGGACACGAGCGTCCCCAGGTCCCACATGTGTGCTCCAAAAAAGTCCAAGGTCAGCGCATGCATGTACTAGAGCACTAATGCTCGCAATAAAATAAGCTTCTGGGAAAGCGCGCCACATCAAGCTTCGTGAGCCAATTAGGATTTGCCGGGCCTGGGGACACGAGCGTCCCCAGGTTCCACATGTGTGCTCCAAAAAAGTCCAAGGTCAGCGCATGCATGTACCAGGGCACTAATGCTCGCAATAAAATAAGCTTCTGGGAAAGCGCGCCACATCAAGCTTCGTGAGCCAATTAGGATTTGCCGGGCCTGGGGACACGAGCGTCCCCAGGTCCCACATGTGTGCTCCAAAACAGTCCAAGGTCAGCGCATGCATGTACCAGGGCACTAATGCTCGCAATAAAATAAGCTTCTGGGAAAGCGCGCCACGACAAGCTTCGTGAGCCAATTAGGATTTGCCGGGCCTGGGGACACGAGCGTCCCCAGGTCCCACATGTGTGCTCCAAACCAGTCCAAGGTCAGCGCATGCATGTACCAGGGCACTAATGCTCGCAATAAAATAAGCTTCTGGGAAAGCGCGCCACATCAAGCTTCGTGAGCCAATTAGGATTTGCCGGGCCTGGGGACACGAGCGTCCCCAGGTCCCACATGTGTGCTCCAAACCAGTCCAAGGTCAGCGCATGCATGTACCAGGGCACTAATGCTCGCAATAAAATAAGCTTCTGGGAAAGCGCGCCACATCAAGCTTCGTGAGCCAATTAGGATTTGCCGGGCCTGGGGACACGAGCGTCCCCAGGTCCCACATGTGTGCTCCAAAACAGTCCAAGGTCAGCGCATGCATGTACCAGGGCACTAATGCTCGCAATAAAATAAGCTTCTGGGAAAGCGCGCCACGATCAAGCTTCGTGAGCCAATTAGGATTTGTCGGGCCTGGGGACACGAGCGTCCCCAGGTCCCACATGTGTGCTCCAAACCAGTCCAAGGTCAGCGCATGCATGTACCAGGGCACTAATGCTCGCATTAAAATAAGTTTTCGGGAAAGCGCTCCACGACAAGCTTCGTGAGCCAGTTAGGGTTTGCCGGGCCTGGGGACACGAGCGTCCCCAGGTCCCACATGTGTGCTCCAAACCAGTCCAAGGTCAGCGCATCCATGTACCAGGACACTAATGCTCGCATTAAAATAAGCTTCTGGGAAAGCGCGCCACATCAAGCTTCGTGAGCCAATTAGGATTTGCCGAGCCTGGGGACACGAGCGTCCCCAGGTCCCACAAGTGTGCTCCAAACCAGTCCAAGGTCAGCGCATGCATGTACCAGGGCACTAATGCTCGCATTAAAATAAGCTTCTGGGAAAGCGCGCCACGACAAGCTTCGTGAGCCAGTTAGGGTTTGCCGGGCCTGGGGACACGAGCGTCCCCAGGTCCCACATGTGTGCTCCAAAAAAGTCCAAGGTCAGCGCATGCATGTACCAGGGCACTAATGCTCGCAATAAAATAAGCTTCTGGGAAAGCGCGCCACATCAAGCTTCGTGAGCCAATTAGGATTTGCCGGGCCTGGGGACACGAGCGTCCCCAGGTCCCACATGTGTGCTCCAAAAAAGTCCAAGGTCAGCGCATGCATGTACCAGGGCACTAATGCTCGCAATAAAATAAGCTTCTGGGAAAGCGCGCCACGACAAGCTTCGTGAGCCAGTTAGGGTTTGCCGGGCCTGGGGACACGAGCGTCCCCAGGTCCCACATGTGTGCTCCAAAAAAGTCCAAGGTCAGCGCATGCATGTACTAGAGCACTAATGCTCGCAATAAAATAAGCTTCTGGGAAAGCGCGCCACATCAAGCTTCGTGAGCCAATTAGGATTTGCCGGGCCTGGGGACACGAGCGTCCCCAGGTCCCACATGTGTGCTCCAAAAAAGTCCAAGGTCAGCGCATGCATGTACCAGGGCACTAATGCTCGCAATAAAATAAGCTTCTGGGAAAGCGCGCCACATCAAGCTTCGTGAGCCAATTAGGATTTGCCGGGCCTGGGGACACGAGCGTCCCCAGGTCCCACATGTGTGCTCCAAAAAGTCCAAGTTCAGCGCATGCATGTACCAGGGCACTAATGCTCGCAATAAAATAAGCTTCTGGGAAAGCGCGCCACGACAAGCTTCGTGAGCCAATTAGGATTTGCCGGGCCTGGGGACACGAGCGTCCCCAGGTCCCACATGTGTGCTCCAAACCAGTCCAAGGTCAGCGCATGCATGTACCAGGGCACTAATGCTCGCAATAAAATAAGCTTCTGGGAAAGCGCGCCACATCAAGCTTCGTGAGCCAATTAGGATTTGCCGGGCCTGGGGACACGAGCGTCCCCAGGTCCCACATGTGTGCTCCAAACCAGTCCAAGGTCAGCGCATGCATGTACCAGGGCACTAATGCTCGCAATAAAATAAGCTTCTGGGAAAGCGCGCCACATCAAGCTTCGTGAGCCAATTAGGATTTGCCGGGCCTGGGGACACGAGCGTCCCCAGGTCCCACATGTGTGCTCCAAAAAAGTCCAAGGTCAGCGCATGCATGTACCAGGGCACTAATGCTCGCAATAAAATAAGCTTCTGGGAAAGCGCGCCACGACAAGCTTCGTGAGCCAATTAGGATTTGCCGGGCCTGGGGACACGAGCGTCCCCAGGTCCCACATGTGTGCTCCAAACCAGTCCAAGGTCAGCGCATGCATGTACCAGGGCACTAATGCTCGCAATAAAATAAGCTTCTGGGAAAGCGCGCCACGACAAGCTTCGTGAGCCAGTTAGGGTTTGCCGGGCCTGGGGACACGAGCGTCCCCAGGTCCCACATGTGTGCTCCAAAACAGTCCAAGGTCAGCGCATGCATGTACTAGAGCACTAATGCTCGCAATAAAATAAGCTTCTGGGAAAGCGCGCCACATCAAGCTTCGTGAGCCAATTAGGATTTGCCGGGCCTGGGGACACGAGCGTCCCCAGGTTCCACATGTGTGCTCCAAAAAAGTCCAAGGTCAGCGCATGCATGTACTAGGGCACTAATGCTCGCAATAAAATAAGCTTCTGGGAAAGCGCGCCACATCAAGCTTCGTGAGCCAATTAGGATTTGCCGGGCCTGGGGACACGAGCGTCCCCAGGTCCCACATGTGTGCTCCAAAAAAGTCCAAGTTCAGCGCATGCATGTACCAGGGCACTAATGCTCGCAATAAAATAAGCTTCTGGGAAAGCGCGCCACGACAAGCTTCGTGAGCCAATTAGGATTTGCCGGGCCTGGGGACACGAGCGTCCCCAGGTCCCACATGTGTGCTCCAAACCAGTCCAAGGTCAGCGCATGCATGTACCAGGGCACTAATGCTCGCAATAAAATAAGCTTCTGGGAAAGCGCGCCACATCAAGCTTCGTGAGCCAATTAGGATTTGCCGGGCCTGGGGACACGAGCGTCCCCAGGTCCCACATGTGTGCTCCAAACCAGTCCAAGGTCAGCGCATGCATGTACCAGGGCACTAATGCTCGCAATAAAATAAGCTTCTGGGAAAGCGCGCCACATCAAGCTTCGTGAGCCAATTAGGATTTGCCGGGCCTGGGGACACGAGCGTCCCCAGGTCCCACATGTGTGCTCCAAAAAGTCCAAGGTCAGCGCATGCATGTACCAGGGCACTAATGCTCGCAATAAAATAAGCTTCTGGGAAAGCGCGCCACGACAAGCTTCGTGAGCCAATTAGGATTTGTCGGGCCTTGGGACACGAGCGTCCCCAGGTCCCACATGTGTGCTCCAAACCAGTCCAAGGTCAGCGCATGCATGTACCAGGGCACTAATGCTCGCATTAAAATAAGTTTTCGGGGAAAGCGCGCCACGACAAGCTTCGTGAGCCAATTAGGATTTGCCGGGCCTGGGGACACGAGCGTCCCCAGGTCCCACATGTGTGCTCCAAACCAGTCCAAGGTCAGCGCATGCATGTACCAGGGCACTAATGCTCGCAATAAAATAAGCTTCTGGGAAAGCGCGCCACATCAAGCTTCGTGAGCCAATTAGGATTTGCCGGGCCTGGGGACACGAGCGTCCCCAGGTCCCACATGTGTGCTCCAAACCAGTCCAAGGTCAGCGCATGCATGTACCAGGGCACTAATGCTCGCAATAAAATAAGCTTCTGGGAAAGCGCGCCACATCAAGCTTCGTGAGCCAATTAGGATTTGCCGGGCCTGGGGACACGAGCGTCCCCAGGTCCCACATGTGTGCTCCAAACAAGTCCAAGGTCAGCGCATGCATGTACCAGGGCACTAATGCTCGCAATAAAATAAGCTTCTGGGAAAGCGCGCCACGATCAAGCTTCGTGAGCCAATTAGGATTTGCCGGGCCTGGGGACACGAGCGTCCCCAGGTCCAGGGTTGGGCAGAAATACTCAAAAATGTATTTGGAAATACAAATACTGGGATACATTAAAATAGTAGCTAAAATACTGATACTGAAATATATCTGTAAAAGTGTATCGCGATACGTATCGGAAATACATTTTAAATAGAGGCAAAAAGTATTTGGAAATACAAATACAGGAATACATTTTAGGGAGGGCAGAAATACAAATACAGAAATACTGATACTGCAATACATTTTTCGAATTTGTTTGAGACGCCAAATGAGATGAAGCTTGAAGTTGGAAGTGGAAGTTTTTGACCCCTAAATTACTTTCTCGTATTTGCCTTGAAGGTAGTGGTTTCAGACAATGAGGAGTCTTCAATGGGCTCAAAAAAACGTTCCATCAAGGACTGACCACGGTCCCTTCCCTGACATCTTGTCTGTCTGTCGAGGGATGCGAAAAGACTTCGGCCTCTAAATAAATTATATGCCATCCTAAATCCCATCAAAACGTCACCACGTCCCTGTCCAATAAGGACGCCCCTGTCAACATTGATCACATGATGTCCCAGTGGAATGAACTGGTATTCTTGATCTGTAGGTGTGGCCTTGAACATGAAACTTTACCACGCTGCTGTATGAAAGGACGATACGTACTTTCGTTGTAGCCTGTAGGTTACCTCGTTGAAGATCGTACCGGCAGTGTCATTTGGAATTTTCGAGAATAGTGGACCACCTGAAGCATTCTGGAACACATGTCTTATCTTCTGTTACGGTTGGAAAAACGATATGGTGGCATCCCTGTTCTGAAGGTCCTTCCTGTTGACCCTCCGCCACCGACGCATGGATTGCAGTCCTCAAGTTTCGCCTAGCATCATCCAAACAGAGGTCGCGTGGATTGCGACCTGATATTGCCGGCACAGGTGCGAGCTCTCCGAGAAACAGCGCGCTCGAGACGAGTCGCAGGTGTACGAAGTCTGGGTCAGCACAGCGAGGCCACGTCTGGCCTCCTTTATGGGTTTCGGATCACCAGAGCAGCGGGTAACGTTCACGTCGGCTGATGACGTACCCTTGAGCCGAGCTATATAACGGGCGCAGCCACAGACACATTCGAATATGTGTTGAACTTCACTGCGTGAGTCACCCTACTATTTCAAGTCAACCACCGCCAGGCTCGTGCTGCAAGGGACTGTGACTCAGCTTTGCCGGTTGGGTGTACTGTGTACGCTAAGGCAAGGGAGACGGTTAGCAGCGGGCATTGGATGCCAGCAAACAATGACTCAAGAAATCCCTACCTAAGGACCTGCGGCAGAAGATGCTCTGACTCCACTCCTGGCACGCCACCTGGTTCGAGTCCCCGACTACGCAACACTTCTCATAATAAAAAAAGGACGCCTAGAAAAATAGTTTGGAGATTCGGAACGAAACTTGGTCTGCATAGTAACAATGCCCCAGCATCTCCTTGACCCAAGTGCCCTCAGAAGTAAAAAAAACAAAAAACGCGTTCGGACTGTTTTTTTTTTTCGGGGGGGGGGGGGGGGGAGAGTATTTCTCAAGAAATGTAACGAAATACATTTCACCCTGATTGTATCGCGATACAAAGAAACATTCAAAATGTATTTCGATACAGGAATACAGATACTGGTGAAAAAAATGTATCGCGATACAGAAATACAGATACAAAATGTATTTCTGAAATACTATCGCGATACATTTGTATCGCGATACTGCCCAACCCTGCCCAGGTCTCACATGTGTGCTCCAAACCAGTCCAAGGTCAGCGCATGCATGTACCAGGGCACTAATGCTCGCAATAAAATAAGCTTCTGGGAAAGCGCGCCCCATCAAGCTTCGTGAGCCAATTAGGATTTGCCGGGCCTGGGGACACGAGCGTCCCCAGGTTCCACATGTGTGCTCCAAACCAGTCCAAGGTCAGCGCATGCATGTACCAGGGCACTAATGCTCGCAATAAAATAAGCTTCTGGGAAAGCGCGCCACATCAAGCTTCGTGAGCCAGTGGGATTTGCCGGGCCTGGGGACACGAGCGTCCCCAGGTCCCACATGTGTGCTCCAAAAAGTCCAAGGTCAGCGCATGCATGTACCAGGGCACTAATGCTCGCAATCAAATAAGCTTCTGGGAAAGCGCGCCACATCAAGCTTCGTGAGCCAATTAGGATTTGCCGGGCCTGGGGACACGAGCGTCCCCAGGTCCCACATGTGTGCTCCAAACCAGTCCAAGGTCAGCGCATGCATGTACCAGGGCACTAATGCTCGCAATAAAATAAGCTTCTGGGAAAGCGCGCCACGACAAGCTTCGTGAGCCAGTAAGGGTTTGCACGGACCTGGGACACGAGCGTCCCCAGGTCCCACATGTGTGCTCCAAAAAGTCCAAGGGCAGCGCATGCATGTACCAGGGCACTAATGCTCGCAATAAAATAAGCTTCTGGGAAAGCGCGCCACGACAAGCTTCGTGAGCCAGTTAGGGTTTGCCGGGCCTGGGGACACGAGCGTCCCCAGGTCCCACATGTGTGCTCCAAAAAAGTCCAAGGTCAGCGCATGAATGTACCAGGGCACTAATGCTCGCAATAAAATAAGCTCCTGGGAAAGCGCGCCACATTAAGCTTCGTGAGCCAATTAGGATTTGCCGGGCCTGGGGAAACGAGCGTCCCCAGGTCCCACATGTGTGCTCCAAAAAAGTCCAAGGTCAGCGCATGCATGTACCAGGGCACTAATGCTCGCAATAAAATAAGCTTCTGGGAAAGCGCGCCACGACAAGCTTCGTGAGCCAGTTAGGGTTTGCCGGGCCTGGGGACACGAGCGTCCCAGGTCCCACATGTGTGCTCCAAAAAAGTCCAAGGTCAGCGCATGCATGTACTAGAGCACTAATGCTCGCAATAAAATAAGCTTCTGGGAAAGCGCGCCACATCCAAGCTTCGTGAGCCAATTAGGATTTGCCGGGCCTGGGGACACGAGCGTCCCCAGGTCCCACATGTGTGCTCCAAAAAAGTCCAAGGTCAGCGCATGCATGTACTAGGGCACTAATGCTCGATATAAAATAAGCTTCTGGGAAAGCGCGCCACATCAAGCTTCATGAGCCAATTAGGATTTGCCGGGCCTGGGGACACGAGCGTCCCCAGGTCCCACATGTGTGCTCCAAAAAAGTCCAAGGTCAGCGCATGCATGTACTAGGGCACTAATGCTCGCAATAAAATAAGCTTCTGGGAAAGCGTGCCACATCAAGCTTCCATGAGCCAATTAGGATTTGCCGGGCCTGGGGACACGAGCGTCCCCAGGTCCCACATGTGTGCTCCAAAAAAGTCCAAGGTCAGCGCATGCATGTACCAGGGCACTAATGCTCGCAATAAAATAAGCTTCTGGGAAAGCGCGCCACATCAAGCTTCGTGAGCCAATTAGGATTTGCCGGGCCTGGGGACACGAGCGTCCCCAGGTCCCACATGCGTGCTCCAAACCAGTCCAAGGTCAGCGCATGCATGTACCAGGGCACTAATGCTCGCAATAAAATAAGCTTCTGGGAAAGCGCGCCACGACAAGCTTCGTGAGCCAGTGAGGATTTGCCGGACCTGGGGACACGAGCGTCCCCAGGTCCCACATGTGTGCTCCAAAAAAGTCCAAGGGCAGCGCATGCATGTACCAGGGCACTAATGCTCGCAATAAAATAAGCTTCTGGGAAAGCGCGCCACGACAAGCTTCGTGAGCCAGTTAGGGTTTGCCGGGCCTGGGGACACGAGCGTCCCCAGGTCCCACATGTGTGCTCCAAAAAAGTCCAAGGTCAGCGCATGCATGTACCAGGGCACTAATGCTCGCAATAAAATAAGCTTCTGGGAAAGCGCGTTACGACAAGCTTCGTGAGCCAGTTAGGGTTTGCCAGGCCTGGGGACACGAGCGTCCCCAGGTCCCACATGTGTGCTCCAAACCAGTCCAAGGTCAGCGCATGCATGTACTAGGGCACTAATGCTCGCAATAAAATAAGCTTCTGGGAAAGCGCGCCACGACAAGCTTCGTGAGCCAGTTAGGGTTTGCCGGGCCTGGGGACACGAGCGTCCCCAGGTCCCACGTGTGTGCTCCAAAAAAGTCCAAGGTCAGCGCATGCATGTACCAGGGCAATAATGCTCGCAATAAAATAAGCTTCTGGGAAAGCGCGCCACATCAAGCTTCGTGAGCCAATTAGGATTTGCCGGGCCTGGGGACACGAGCGTCCCCAGGTCCCACATGTGTGCTCCAAAAAAGTCCAAGGTCAGCGCATGCATGTACCAGGGCACTAATGCTCGCAATAAAATAAGCTTCTGGGAAAGTGCGCCACATCAAGCTTCGTGAGCCAATTAGGATTTGCCGGGCCTGGGGACATGAGCGTCCCCAGGTCCCACATGTGTGCTCCAAAAAAGTCCAAGGTCAGCGCATGCAGGTACCAGGGCACTAATGCTCGCAATAAAATAAGCTTCCGGGAAAGCGCGCCACATCAAGCTTTGTGAGCCAATTAGGGTTTGCCGGGCCTGGGGACGCTCGTGCCCCAGTCTCACATGTGTGCTCCAAACCAGCCCAAGGTCAGTGCATGCACGTACCAGGGCACATGCTCATATTAAAATAAGTTTCCGGGAATGCGCGCCACATCAAGCTTCGTGAGCCAATTAGGGTTTGCGGGTCCTGGGGATGCTCGTGTCCCCAGACCCCACACGTGTGCTCCAAACCAGTCCAAGGTCAGCGCATGCAGATACCAGGGCACTAATGCTCGCATTAAAATACGTTTCCGGGAAAGCGCGCCACGACAAGCTTCGTGAGCCAGTAAGGGTTTGCCGGGCCTGGGGACACGAGCGTCCCCAGGTCCCACATGTGTGCTCCAAACCAGTCCTAGGTCAGCGCATGCATGTACCAGGGCACATGCTCGAAATAAAATAAGTTTCCGGGACAGCGTGCCGCATCACGCTTCGTGAGCCAGTTAGGGCTTGTGGGGCCTGGGGAGGCTCGTGTCCCCAGGCCTCACAGGTGTACTCCAAACCAGTCCAAGGTCAGCGCATGCATGTACCAGGGCACTAATGCTCTCATTAAAATAAGCTTCTGGGAAAGCGCGCCACATCAAGCTTCGTGAGCCAATTAGGATTGCCGGGCCTGGGGACACGAGCGTCCCCAGGCCCACGTGTGTGCTCTAAACCAGTCCAAGGTCAGCGCATGCATGTACTCAGGGCACTAATGCTCGCATTAAAATAAGTTTCCGGGAAAGTGCGCCACATCAAGCTTCGTGAGCCAATTAGGATTTGCCGGGCCTGGGGACGCGAGTGTCCCCAGGTCCCACATGTGTGCTCCAAACCAGTCCAAGGTCATCGCATGCATGTACCAGGGCACTAATGCTCGCATTAAAATAAGCTTCTGGGAAAGCGCGCCACATCAAACTTCGTGAGCCAATTAGGATTTGCCGGGCCTGGGGACACGAGCGTCCCTAGGCCCCACATGTGTGCTCCAAACCAGTCCAAGGTCAGCGCATGCATGTACCAGGGCACTAATGCTCGCATTAAAATAAGTTTCCGGGAAAGCGCGCCACGACAAGCTTCGTGAGCCAGTTAGGGTTTGCCGGGCCTGGGGACACGAGCGTCCCCAGGTCCCACAAGTGTGCTCCAAACCAGTCCAAGGTCAGCGCATGCATGTACCAGGGCACTAATGCTCGCAATAAAATAAGCTTCTGGGAAAGCGCGCCACATCAACCTTCGTGAGCCAATTAGGATTTGCCGGGCCTGGGGACACGAGCGTCCCCAGGTCCCACATGTGTGCTCCAAACCAGTCCAAGGTCAGCGCATGCATGTACCAGGGCACTAATGCTCGCAATAAAATAAGCTTCTGGGAAAGCGCGCCACATCAAGCTTCGTGAGCCAATTGGGATTTGCCGGGCCTGGGGACACGAGCGTCCCCAGGTCCCACATGTGTGCTCCAAAAAAGTCCAAGGTCAGCGCATGCATGTACCAGGGCACTAATGCTCGCAATAAAATAAGCTTCTGGGAAAGCGCGCCACGACAAGCTTCGTGAGCCAATTAGGATTTGTCGGGCCTTAGGACACGAGCGTCCCCAGGTCCAGGGTTGGGCAGAAATACTCAAAAATGTATTTGGAAATACAAATACTGGGATACATTAAAATAGTAGCTAAAATACTGATACTGAAATATATCTGTAAAAGTGTATCGCGATACGTATCGGAAATACATTTTAAATAGAGGCAAAAAGTATTTGGAAATACAGATACAGGAATACATTTTAGGGAGGGCAGAAATACAAATACAGAAATACTGATACTGCAATACATTTTTCGAATTTGTTTGAGACGCCAAATGAGATGAAGCTTGAAGTTGGAAGTGGAAGTTTTTGATCCCTAAATTACTTTCTCGTATTTGCCTTGAAGGTAGTGGTTTCAGACGATGAGGAGTCTTCAATGGGCTCAAAAAAACGTTCCATCAAGGACTGACCGCGGTCCCTTCCCTGACATCCTGTCTGTCTGACGAGGGATGCGAAAAGACTTCGACCTCTAAATAAATTCTATGTCATCCTAAATCCCATCAAAACGTCACCACGTCCCTGTCCAATAAGGACGCCCCTGTCAACATTGATCACATGACGTCCCAGTGGAATGAACTGGTATTCTTGATCTGTAGGTGTGGCCTTGAACATGAAACTTTACCACGCTGCTGTATGAAAGGACAATACGTACTTTCGTTGTAGCCTGTAGGTTACCTCGTTGAAGATCGTACAGGCAGTGTCATTTGGAATTTTCGAGAATAGTGGACCACCTGAAGCATTCTGGAACACATGTCTTATCTTCTGTTACGGTTGGAAAAACGATACGGTGGCATCCCTGTTGTGAAGGTCCTTCCTGTTGACCCTCCGCCACCGACGCATGGATTGCAGTCCTCAAGTTTCGCCTAGCATCATCCAAACAGAGGCCGCGTGGATTGCGACCTGATATTGCCGGCACAGGTGCGAGCTCTCCGAGAAACAGCGCGCTCGAGACGAGTCGCAGGTGTACGAAGTCTGGGTCGGCACAGCGAGGCCACGTCTGGCCTCCTTCCTGGGTTTCGGATCACCAGAGCAGCGGGTAACGTTCACGTCGGCTGATGACGTACCCTTGAGCCGTGCTATATAACGGGCGCAGCCACAGACGCATTCGAATATGTGTTGAACTTCACTGCGTGAGTCATCCTACTATTTCAAGTCAACCACCGCCAGGCTCGTGCTGCAAGGGACTGTGACTCAGCTTTGCCGGTTGGGTGTACTGTGTACGCTAAGGCAAGGGAGACGGTTAGCCGCGGGCATTGGATGCCAGCAAACAATGACTCAAGAAATCCCTACCTAAGGACCTGCGGCAGAAGATGCTCTGACTCCACTCCTGGCACGCCACCTGGTTCGAGTCCCCGACTACGCAACACTTCTCATAATAAAAAAAGGACGCATAGAAAAATAGTTTGGAGATTCGGAAGGAAACTTGGTCAGCATAGTAACAATGCCCCAGCATCTCCTTGACCCAGGTGCCCTCAGAAGTAAAAAAAAAAAAAAAAACGCGTTCGGACTGTTTTTTTTTTTCGGGGGGGGGGGGGGGGAGAGTATTTCTCAAGAAATGTAACGAAATACATTTCACCCTGATTGTATCGCGATACAAAGAAACATTCAAAATGTATTTCGATACAGGAATACAGATACTGGTGAAAAAAATGTATCGCGATACAGAAATACAGATACGAAATGTATTTCTGAAATACTATCGCGATACATTTGTATCGCGATACTGCCCAACCCTGCCCAGGTCTCACATGTGTGCTCCAAACCAGTCCAAGGTCAGCGCATGCATGTACCAGGGCACTAATGCTCGCAATAAAATAAGCTTCTGGGAAAGCGCGCCCCATCAAGCTTCGTGAGCCAATTAGGATTTGCCGGGCCTGGGGACCGATGTCCCCAGGTTCCACATGTGTGCTCCAAACCAGTCCAAGGTCAGCGCATGCATGTACCAGGGCACTAATGCTCGCAATAAAATAAGCTTCTGGGAAAGCGCGCCACATCAAGCTTCGTGAGCCAATTGGGATTTGCCGGGCCTGGGGACACGAGCGTCCCCAGGTCCCACATGTGTGCTCCAAAAAGTCCAAGGTCAGCGCATGCATGTACCAGGGCACTAATGCTCGCAATAAAATAAGCTTCTGGGAAAGCGCGCCACGACAAGCTTCGTGAGCCAGTAAGGGTTTGCCGGACCTGGGGACACGAGCGTCCCCAGGTCCCACATGTGTGCTCCAAAAAGTCCAAGGGCAGCGCATGCATGTACCAGGGCACTAATGCTCGCAATAAAATAAGCTTCTGGGAAAGCGTGCCACATCAAGCTTCAGGAGCCAATTAGGATTTGCCGGGCCTGGGGACACGAGCGTCCCGTGTCCCACATGTGCTCTAAAAAAGTCCAAGGTCAGCGCATGCATGTACCAGGGCACTAATGCTCGCAATAAAATAAGCTTCTGGGAAAGCGCGCCACATCAAGCTTAGTGAGCCAATTAGGATTTGCCGGCCTGGGGACACGAGCGTCCCCAGGTCCCACATGTGTGCTCCAAACCAGTCCAAGGTCAGCGCATGCATGTACCAGGGCACTAATGCTCGCAATAAAATAAGCTTCTGGGAAAGCGCGCCACGACAAGCTTCGTGAGCCA